>PVJX010006196.1:0-79511 GCA_004027295.1 Dolichotis patagonum
ATACCCATTGATCATTTTCTGTTATTCGGTTCAGAAAGCCCTGTAATTCTTTCACTATATGCATGGCTTTATACTATTGTGTTATGTTTGATATTATTGTAATTGAAACTATGCTCAACTATAGCAGAGTAAGAGATATGGTGTTAGATACTGTTGATGTTCAGTTGACTTAATGTAAAGTACTGTGTTGCCTATGTTGCCCTCTTCTGATCTGCTCTGTACTGCCCCCTTTTGTTTTATTCTCTTTTAAATAAAAAAAAAAATAAAAAAAACAGAATATTGAATCGAGCAATACCATTAATCAGTACAAAACAAAACAGTGATAAAAATTCCACCAGGTCTCTCTGAAGTGGAAACAACAAAACAATTGAATCAGACTCTAGAAAAAATTGAATCAGAAATAATCTCTCAAATAACTATAGAGATTACCAAAATACGCATCATGCTTACTGACATTACAGTAGACACAGACCAAAAAATAGACAAACTTAAGTAAGTTATGGAAGTGCAGCATAGGAAAGCAATGGAATCCATAAAGCAGATTCAATCAGATATCCAGGAGAATAAAAACTCATATGAAAGCATTTGAAGCAGATTAGGCAATGTGAGGACATGATGTCAGATGTTGAAGACAGGTTTGCAGTTAGCAACCAGGAAAAGAAAGCTTTCTCAAAAATAGCAAGGGATCATGAGAAATCAATATAGCAGCTGCTAGATGAGACAAAGAAGAATAACTTAGATTAAATGGACTCAATTAACAAACAGAAGATACCACAAATGACGTTTAAAAAAATGTTCATAGACACCATGACAGAAAACTTTCCTGGTAGAGAAAAAGATTTGACATACAGATAAACAAGGCATATGAAACTCCAATTAGCAATGATCAAAAAAAACTATAACCATGCGTATCATAGATTCCAGAAATTCAGCACAGCACTAGAATCCTAAAAGCTGTTAGAGAAAAGAAAAAAATCACCTAAAGGAAAGCCCACCAGAATTATAGCTGACTTCCCACCACAAACTCTTAAGTCAAGGAGAGCTTGTAGTGAAGTACTCCAAGCTCTAAAGGAAAACAACTTCCAACCCAGATTGATATATCCCACAGAACTATCTTCCAAAATTGATGGATACTTCCATGAAGAACAACTCTGAGGAAACTTATGATCACAAAATCAGCACTCCAAAATGTTCTGAAGGACACTCTAGAAAGAGATAATAAAGACTACAGCTCCATGAACCCCAATAGAAGAAATCCACCAGAAAAGGCTAACATTAGAGGAAAAGGGAAAAAAGGGGAAACCAACAGGAAAATAACATGACAATGATAATTCAATGAATATCAGTTGTAACCATCAACATTATGGCCTCAGTTCACATATAAAAAGACACAGACTGGCACAGTAGATCAAGAAGCAAGATCCAACAATATCCCGCATACAAGAAACACATTTAATTCAAAAAGAAATTCATAGACTGAAAGTCAAAGGATGGAAAACAATACTCCATGCAACAGGAACCCAGAAAAAAGGAGGAGTAGCTATTCTATTAGCATAAAAAGTGAATTTCAAGTCAAGACTGATAAAGACAGACAAAGAAGGTCATTACATCTTCATAAAGGGACCAATCTAAAGGAAGAAATAACAATCATAAATATACACACAACAAATTCCAGTGTACCCAACTATATAAAACAATTACTACAACAGACATGAAAATCAAATAAGCCCTAATACAATTGTATTGGGAGATCTCAATACCTCACTGTCACAAAAAGACAGATCAACTAGACAAAAATCAATAATGAAATATTAGGACTAAATCAAACTTTTAAACAAATGGACTTAGTAGATGTCTATAGAATGTTCCACCCCCCAACATCAGAATACACATTCTTCTCAGCTACACATGGGACATTCTTTAAAAGAGACCATATACTGGCTCACAGAACATGCTTAAGTAAATGCAAAGGAATTTAAATTATCCCATGCATATTGTCAGACTACAGTACAATGAAATTGGAAATCCATGCCAAAGGAAACCACAAAAACTTGATAAACACATGAAAATTAAATAGCACCCTATTAAACAACCAATGGGTCACAGGTGAAATTAAAGAAGAAATTAGTTTTTATAGTCGAATAATAATGACAATACAACATACTAGAACTTTTAGGACACAACAAATGCAGTCTTAAGAGGAAAATTTATAGCAGTAAACACCTATATCATGAAAACAGAGCAAGTTCATATAAACAACTTAATGTTGAACCTCAAACTTCTAGAAAAAATAGAGCAGGCTAAACCAAAAACTCATACAAGGGAGGAAGTTATAAAGATGAGAGCAAAAATTAACACACTGGAGACTAAAAAGCCATACAAAGAATCAACCAACTGAAGAGTTGGTTCTTCAAAACATTAAATAAAATTGACAAATTCTTATTTATCCTTATTTTAAAAAGGGATGAAAAGACTCAAATCCAGGCAATTAGGCATGAAAAAGATGAAATCACAACACACCCTGCAGAAATTCAGAAAATCATCTATACTTACTTTGAAAACTTACATTCTAATAAGATGGAAAATACAGAAGAAACAGAATATTCCTAGATACATATAAATTACCAAAACTGAATCAAGAAGATATAAAAATCCTAAATAACCCAGTATCAATAAATGAAAATTGAAGATGTGATTAAAACCTATCAACAAAGAAAAGCCTAATGGATTAACAGTTGAATTCTACAAGAAATTTAGAGGCCTAACACCACTACTTCTCAAACTTCTTAATGAAATTGAATGGGAAGCAATACTTCCAAATTCATTCCAGGAAGCATTACCCTGATATCAAAACCAGAGAAGGACCCATCTAAGAGAGAGAATTATGGGTCAATATCCCCAATGAATACTGATGTAAAAAAAAAAAATCCTCAGTAAGATACTGGCAAACAGACTGCAGCAAATCATCAAAAAGATTGTACACCACGACCAAGTGAGATTCATCCCAGGGATGCAGGAATGGTTTAACATATGTATATCCATAAATGTAATACACTATATTAACAGAGCCAAGGACAAAAATCTATGATCATCTCAACAGAAAAAGCAGAAAAAGCTTTTGACAAAGCCCAGCACCAATTCATGATAAAAACCCTATGGAAAACTGGGATAGTCTTAATCGCAATCTGATAAAGCCATCTACATCAAACCAACTATCAACATCATACTAAATGGACAAAAACTGAAAGCTTTCTCTCTAAAATCAGGAATAAGAAAAGGATGTCCACCATCGTCACTCTTATTCAACATAGTTCTGAAAACTTTAGTTGGAGCAACTAGAAAAGAGAAAAAATAAAAGGAATAAATATAGGAAAGGAAAAGTTAAACTATCATTATTTGCAGATGACATGATACTCTACTTAGAAGAGCCCAAAAACTCCACCAAAGACTACTAGATTTAATAAGCAAATTCAGTAATGTAGCTGGTTTCAAAGTCAACACTCAAAAATCAATACACAAATAACAAAACTCATGAGAGTGAAATCAGGTAAATTACGGTTTACAGTATCACCCAAAAAATGAAATACCTAGGAATCAATCTAACAAAAGATGTAAAAGACCCCTACATTGAAAACTACAGTACTCTGAAAAAAGAGATTGAGGAGGATATTAGAAAATGGAGAGATAACCCATGCTGTTGGGTAGGAAGAACCAACATAGTGAAAACAGCCTTATTTCCAAAACTGTTATACAGATTTAGTGCAATCTCAATCAAAATCCCACTAGCATATCTCACAGAATTAGACAAAACAATTCTAAAATTCATCTGGAACCAGAAGAGACTTAGAATAGCAAAGGCAATTCTGGGCAACAAAGACAAGACAAGGGGTATCACAATTCCTGACTTGAAATTATGCTATAAAGCTATGTACTGGGAAAAAACAAACCCAAAAATCAATGGAACAGATTAGAAGATACAGAAACAACTCCAGACACACTAAGCTGCCTTATCTTTGACAAGCATACCAAACACAATCACTGATAGAAAGACAGCCTGTTTAATAAATGGTGCTGGAAAATCTGGCTCTGCATATGCTGAAGATTAAAACTGGACTGTGTCTTTCAACATGTACTCATCTAAAATTAGAATGGATCAAAGATCTAAATATTAAAACAGAACCACTAAATCTTCTGGAAGACAGAGTAGGTAAAACTCTTGAAGACATTGGTGTAGGTGAAGACTTTATAAACAAGTACACTATTGCACAGGACCTATCACAAAGAATCAACAACTGGGATCTCACCCTACTGAAAAGCTTTTGCACAGCAAGAGAAACCACCAACAGAGGGAAGAGACAACCCACAACATGGGAGAAAATGTTTGCTAGCTGTCCCTCAAAAAAAGGCTTATTATTGAGAACATATAAAGAACTTTTAAAAAATCAGTCCTCCTAGATTTAAAGGCCCAGTCCAAAAATGAGTACCTGAAGTGAATGCATACTTCTCAGATGAAGAAATATAAACAGTAAATAAATATGTGAAAAAATGTTCAATATCACTGGTCACTCAAGAGATGCAAGCTAAAACAACACTAATATTCCATCTCACTCCAGACGAATGGCTACTATCAAGAAATCAAGCAGTAACAAACCCTGGAGGTACTGTGGGGAAAAAGGAACCCTTCTCCACTGTTGGTGGGAATGCAGACTGGTGCAAACACTGTGGAAATCAGCATGGAGATTCCTCAAAACTCAAGGACTACAAGTCCCATTCGACCCAGCTATTCCTTTTCTGGGCATCTTTCCCAAAAGAATTAAAAACATCATACTACAGTGATATATGTGCACCTACATTTGTAGCAGCACAGTTTGTAACAGCCAGATCTTGGAAACACTATGAAGGCCCATCGTCTGAGGAATGGATAAAGAAGATGTGGCATTTTTATACAATGGAGTACTACTCATCCATAAAGAAGGATAAAGTGGAGACTTTTATAGGTAAATAGATGCAACTTGAGAACACACTCATTAGTCAAATAAATAAGACACGTGTAAACATCGTATTATCTCATTAATATGAGAAATTGAAAGAACAAACATTTGTATATATGTATATGTATATGAAGAAAATAGTTAAGATAGTTCTACTACTGATTTTTCTTAGTTCATTGAAAAGAAAGATTTGTGCTGCTATTGTCTGGACAATTGAATGTAGATGTCTTGTGTTGTGGGTGAATGATTTGGGAATGACAATGCACAATGTATGTACCATTGTTGTCCCCTGATAAACGTGTCTTGAAATTTTGTTGTAGTTTTTCTCCTTCTTCCTTTTCCTCTTCCTCTCCTCCTCCCCTTCTTCTTCTTCTTCTTCTTCTTCTTCTTTCTTCTTCTTCTTCTGCTTCTGCTTCTGCTTCTGCTTCTGCTTTTCTTTTTCTCTTTCAAGTAGAATGGGTTTGGGAAAAAAGAGTGGCCATGTGAACTGAAGTCAGCAAAGCTGTAGGGTCCAGCTCCCTAAGCTGTTTGGCATTTCCATCATACCACCACTTGCTGGACATGGACCTGCACCATTTAACGTTTGCCCTGCTGGATTTCAGTCTTATTTTGGTCCAATTTCTTTTTGTTTTTTTCCTAGTCCCCCTTTTGGAATGAGCATGTTTAGCATGTTGCCGTTGTATCTTGGATGTGTATAACTTTCTTTCTGGTTTTACAGAAACTCCGTCTATGAGTTTTCCCAGAGACTTTGGACTTGAACTTTTGAGCAATTCTAGGATTGTTAAGACCATGAGAATTCACAGAGATGGATTGTATGCATTTTTTGTTTTTTGTTTTTATTTTAAAGAAAGAAAAAAAGATAAACATAACAATGAAACTGAGTTTCAAAACAGGTTAGTTGGACCATTACAATACTTGATATATTGTGATGTCTATGTAGTTGTTCAGAGTACAAGATACAGACATGATATCTGAGCAATATTAGTACAAAACCTTCTTTGCAAGGAACTAAGAAAAGCTGGCTGTATAACTATCTTAACTATCATGTGTATGCATACATTTTTCCCTTTTCTCTTCATTCCTTTCCCTTTTCCCCCATCATAGTTTGTCTCATCTTTGAACAGTTTCTTCCCTGTTTACAATATCTATTGAATATCATCATCCTACTTACTTGTTCAGTTTTTCACACTAGAGACAATATGATATTTACATACATTGGTCTGATTAATTTCACTGATGAGTATGGTCTCATGTCACATTTATTTACCTGTAAAATCTCAAATTTAGCCTTCTTTATGGCTGAGCTTTCTTTATGGTTTCTTTGTCCATTTCTTGGTTGATGGGCACCTGGGTTCTTTCCAAGATTTAGCTATTAAGAATTGTACTATAAACATGGGTGCACGTATATTGCTGTGGTATGATATTTTCCATTCTTCTGCGAAGATATCCAGAAGAGGAATAGCTCGATTGAATAGGACCTCTAATTCTAGTTTTTTAAGGAATTTCCACACTGATTTCCATGGTGGTTGCACCAGTCTATACTCCCACAAACAGTGGAGATTTCCTTTTCCCCCACAACCCCTCCAATATTTATTATCAGTTAATTTTTTGATGATAGACATTTTTTCTGGGCTGAGATGAAATATCAGCACTGTTTTAATTTGTATATCTTGAATGACCAATGATGTTGAACATTTTTTAATGTATTTATTTGCTGTTTATGTTTTTCATCTGAGAAATGCATATTCATTGCATGTGTACATTGATAGGTTGGGTCTTTGAATTTGGGGGGCCTGACTTTTTTCAATTATTTAATGCTATAAGTATAAGTCTTTTGTGGCACAACTGGATATAATTTTTGGCAACTCTGTGGGTCGTCTTTTTCACTCTGTGATTTCTTTGTTGTGCAAAAGCTTTTTCATAAGATGAGATCTCATTTATTGATTCTTTGTACTATTTCCCTCACAGTCTGCGTTTTGTTCATTAAGTCAATGCCTACACCTATGTCTTTGAGATTTCTTCCTTTGAGATTTCTCTTCCAGCAGATTTAGGGTTTCTATTTTAATATTTAGATCTTTCATCCATTTTAACTTTAGTTTAGTGTATGGTGATAGATATGGGTTAGTTTTACTCTTTGACATGTGGAGAGCCAGTTTTTTCCAGCACCATTTATTAAATGACTTTCTTTTTTTCATTTTGAAGAGGGAAAAACAAAATGAAAACATACAAGAAAAATAAGAAACAAGAGACAAATAAATAATGATAACAAAAAACCAAAAACAATAATATAGGCTTTAAAATCAAGGTGGTAGGAACTTAACAAAGGTTGTTATTTTGCATAGTTATCTTCTCAGATTACCAGATATGGACATTGATCTAAACCTATGAGTGCTAACTGTTTTGTTCAAAGAACAAATAGAATTGGTAGTACAATCACCTTAGTTATCTTAAGTGTGTATATACAAATTTATATCTTTTTTCTTTTCCCCCTCCTTCTTTTCTCCTTTTCTCTGAGTTATTTTTCCCCTTTGAGCAGTTCCTTACCCTTTCACAATATTTATTGAAGATTTTGGATCTTATACTCTTTCAATCTCTTATACCATGGAGACAATATGGTATTTACATATGCAAGTTTGATTTATTTCACTTATAAGTATGGTCTCAAGTCACATTCATTTACCTATAAAAGCTTCACTGTGATCCTTCTTTATAACTGAGTAGTACTCCATTGTATAAACATACCACATCTTTTTTATCCATTCCTCAGTTGATGGGTATTTGGAAGACTTAATGCCAATACTCCTCAAACTCTTCAGTGAAATAGAAAGGGAAGCAATTCTCCCTAACACATTCCTGGAAGCAAGTATTATCCTAATACCAAAACCAGAGAAAGACCCAACCAAAAAAAGAGAACTACAGGCCAGTCTCCTAAATGAACATAGATGCAAAAGTCCTCAATAAAATACTGGCAAGCAGAATGCAACAAGTCATCAAGAAAATTATATACCACAACCAAGTAGGATTCATTCCAGGAATGCAGGGATGGCTCAACATATGCAACTCAATAAATGTAATACACCATATCAACAGAGCCAAGAAGAAGAACCACATGGTCATCTTAGTAGATGCAGAAAAAGCTTTTGATAAAGTCCAACACTCATTCATGATAAGAACCCTACAGAAAATTGGAATAGATGGTCTTTACCTCAGTTTATTAAAGCCATCTGTGACAAACCAATAGGCAGCATTATATTAAATGATCAAAAACTGAAATCTTTCACTTTAAAATCAAGAACAAAACAAGGCTGTCCACTGTCACCACTCCTATTCAGTATAGTGCTGGAAATATTAGCCAGAATAATTACACAAGAAAGAGAAATAAAAAGAAGGATAGGAAAGGAAGAAGTTAAATTATCATTATTTACAGATGACATGATGCTCTGTTTAGTTTCTTCTTTAATTTCCTCTATAACCCATTGATTGTTCAGGAGTGTATTATTTAATTTCCATATATTTATGAAGGTTTTGCAATTTCTTTTATTATTAATTTTCAGTTTTATAGCACTATGATCAGATAGTATGCATGAGATAATTTCAATTCTTTTGCATTTACTAAGCATGTTCTATGAGCTAGTATAATGGTCTATTTTAGAGAATGTCCCATGTGAAGCTGAGAAAAATGTGTATTCTGATGTTGGATAGAACACCGTACATGTCTATGAAGTCCATTTGTTCACAAGTTTGATTCAGTTTTGTTATTTTTTGCTGAAATTTTGTCTAGGTGAAGTATCTCTTTGTGTCAATGGGTGTTAAGGTCTCCTGTTACAATTATTGCTTATTTGATTTTTCATGTCTATTAATATTTGTTTTACATAGCTGGGTGCTCCCATATTTGGTGCATATATATTTAAGATTGTTATCTCTTCCTCTTGAAGTTTTCCCCTAACTAGTATGTAGTGGCCTTCTTTTTTGATCATTCTTGGTTTGAAGTTCATAGTTTCTGATAATAGCTACTCTTGCTTTTGGGGGGGTGGTCCCTGTTTCATGACGTATTGTTTTCCATCCTTTGACTTTCAGTCTATGAGTTTCCTTTTGAGTTAGATGAATTTATCATATACAGCATATGGTTGGATGTTGTTTCTTGATCCATTCTGCCAGTCTGTTCCTTTTAATTGGTGAATTGAGGCCACTTACATTAACAGTTATAACTGATACATATATTGGTTTATTTTTGTCATGTTATCTTTCTGCTGTTGTTTCTTTACCTTTCCCCTCTGTTTAATTGTTTGCCCTGCTTGGTGGTTTTTTTCTATTGGTGTTTTTGCAGTAGTAGTTATTTTTATGTCTATCTAGAATATCTTCCAGTATTCTTTGTAGGGTTGGTTTGGTGGTCGTGGAGTTCTTCAGCTGTTCCTTGTCATGGAAATATCTTATTTCTCCATCAGTTTTGAAGGCCAGTTTTGCAGTGTGCATCAATCTGGATAGGTAGTTATTTCCTTTTAGGATTCGAAATACTTCACTCCATGCTCTTCTTGACTTCATTGTTTGTGTTAAGAAACCTGCTGTGATTCTGATGGGCTTTCCTTTATAGGTCATGTGTTTCTTTTCTCTAACAGCTTTTACCATTCTGTTATGTTTAATTTCTGGGATGTTATTATATGTCTGGGTGTAGATTTATTTTGGTTATGGCTGATTGGATTTTTTTTTTTTTTTTTTGGTACTGGGATTGAACTTGTGACCTAGCCCTTGCCAGGCAGGTGCTTGTAACCCTGAGCTAAACTCTCAGCCCTAATTGGATTTTTGTGTGCTTCAGTTATCTGTATGTCAGTTTCTTTTTCCATGTTTTGGAAATTTTCTGCTATTGTTTCTGTAAATAGTCTTTTTATATCACTCATGTTCCCATGTTTTTCGTTTACATCTATGAATATATTGTTTTCTTTGCATCGTCTTGCAACTGTTGAATTGTTATTTCCTTATTCCTTGCTATTTTTAAAAGATCTTTTCTTTTCTGTTCACTAGCTGCAATCTTGTCTTCGAGGTCTGAAAGTCTATCTTCACATTCATTGATGCAATTTTGCCAGGTTTTGATGGAACTTTTGATTTCCTGGATAGCTCTTTGAATCTGTTTCACATATTCTAATTTTCTCTTATTGTTCATTCAAAGTTGAACAATATTTTGGAGCACTGTTCTATTTTTTTTAACTATGTCTTCTTTAGATATGTTCAGCATTTCTTTCATTACATTTATCATTTCTTGTCTTACCTGGGAGACTATTTCTGATCTGATTTCCTTTATAGCTTCATGGAGTTGTTTCTTTACTTCAGTTGCTATCATTTCAGAAGTTTCAGGTGTGTAGCTTACACTTTCTTCTATGTCCATGTCTCCTAGGCTTGTTTGGGATGGGCTGGAGGTTTGAGATTGCATTTTGCTTTCATTTTGTCATTTTCCTCTATTCCCCTCGGGCAGCCAAATGCAAAGTCTCAGTTGTTTTCTGAGTTAAGGATGGCTGTCTACACTGGAGGGGGCTTCTAAAGCTGAGTGGGGATCATTAGGCAGATCTTACCAGGTCCTGGTGGCACTCGGAGGCTCCCAGAATGGGTGGAGTACACTGGCTGGAATTTCAGCACATCTCATATGGTGCACCAAGGATCCTCAGCTGA
Organism: Dolichotis patagonum; assembly: GCA_004027295.1. Lineage (NCBI taxonomy): Eukaryota > Metazoa > Chordata > Mammalia > Rodentia > Caviidae > Dolichotis > Dolichotis patagonum. The sequence goes on from PVJX010006196.1 coordinate 10,653, forward strand.
TTGGGCTTTCTAGGAGGGGCCCCACCAGGTCCCAAGTGGCCTCCAAGGCTGTACAGCTAGGTGTACAGCTAGCTAGTGACATGAAACTCACACCACACAGCGCACAGGTGCTCCCTGGTTGCTTAGGGTCACTGGGCAGCACCTTACCAGGTTCTGGAGTACACCAAGGCTGCACAGCTAAGTGGATTATGCAGTGCAGGCCTTCAGCTTGTGCCCTGTTGAGTACTGAAGCTCCCCAGCTACTTGGGGTCACTGGGTGGAGCCTTATTAGGACCTGGGCAGGTACCAAGGCTGCATGGCTAGGTGGAGTATGCTGTGCAGGGATAGCACCAAAGTTCCTCTGCCTTACCATGTTCTGACTAAAGAGACTTTTTCCAGTGAATTTGTTTGGTTCCTTTGTCAAAGATAAGGTGGCTGAGTGTGTTTGGGCATATGTATTCATCTTCTGTTTGGTTCCACTGATCCTAAGGCCTAGTTGTTTTGTTTGTTGCCAATACCATGCTGTTTTTATTACAGTAGCTTTGTACTATGATTTTAGGTCTGGGATAGTGATGACCCCATCTTGCCTTTGTTGCTCAGAATTGCTTTTGCTTTTCAAGATCTTTTCTGGTTTCAAATGAATTTTAGGAAAGATTTCTCTAGATCTATGAGGTATGATAATGGTATTTTGACTGGGATTGCATTAAATCTCTATAACAATTTTGGGGATATGGCCATTTTCACTATATTGGTTCTTCCTATCCAAGAGCAGGGATGTCTTTCCATTTTCTGATATCTTCTTCAATCTTCTTTTTTAGGGTGTTGTAACTTTCACTGTGTAGATCCTTTACATCCTTTGTTAGACTGATTCCTAAGTATTTTTTGGATGTTATTGTGAAGGATGTGCTTTCCCTATTTCTCTTCTGTGAGTTTGTTGTTTGTGTACAGGAAAGCTAATGACTTTTGACTTTGCATTCTGCTACACTACTGCCTTTAGATATTAAATCTACAAATCTTTTGGTGGAGTTTTGGAGGTCTTCTATGTAGAGTATAATGTCATCAGCATATAATGATAATTTAACTTTTTTTCGTCTTTAGTCCTTTTATTTTTTTCTCTTGTCTAATTTCTCTGGCTAATGTTTCAAAAACTGTATTGAATAGAAGTGGTGATAATGGACATGAACAAGATTGCCTTGTTCCTGATTTTAGAGTGAATATTTCCAGTTTTTTTTATTGCTTTGAAGGTAGTAAAATACAACAGAACAAGACAGACAAAGCCAATTGAGACAATGCAGTGAAAGTGGTATGGAACGTCATAGCAGGTTACCAGGATAACAGTAACAGGTACCATAGTATATCTTGTTATCTTCACAGCAGCTCTCCTTTCAATCAGGTATAGCAAAATCAAAGGAAATACAGAACATTATAGAACTTATCAAAACAGAATATTGAATAGTGCAATACAATTAGTCAGAACATAACAATATTTGCCTTCAAAGAAATGGTAGAAGGAAATGCCCCATGTTTGCTATATTGCATATGGTCAACCTCCCAAGAGATGCTCAGACTTCTGTCTCCCATTTGCTAACGGGGGAGGGGGAAAGGATAGGATGTTTGATTTTCAGCCTGAGCGCCGGTAGGCTCATGGCTGCTTACCAGGGAGGCAAGTAGGTAGCTTTCTTTCCCAGCGCCCTAAGTTCCAACATGGCAAGATCTCAGGAGATGCTGGCTGGTTCTCTCCCTGAGGCACCCACCACTTGCTCGAGCCATGGCTGCTTACCAGGGAGGTGAGCAGGTTGCTTTCTTTCCCAGTGCCCTAAGTTCCAACATGGCAAGACCTTGGGAGACACTGGCTAGTTCTCTACCTGGGGCGCCTGCTGCTTGCTCTAGCCACGGCTGCTTACCAGGGAAGTGAGCAGGTTGCTTTCTTTCCTAGCTCCCTAAGTTCCAACAAGGTGGGATCTTGGGAGACACTGGCTGGTTTTCTCCCTGGGACACCCGCCACTTGTTTGAGCCACGGCTGCCTACCAGAAAGGTGAATGGATTGCTTTCCTTCTCAGCGCCCTAAGTTCCAACATGGCGGGATCTCAGGAAACCCTGGCTGGTTCTCCCTCGGGTGCCCGCTGCTCGCCTGAGCCATATCTGCTTCACTTGGTGTCCTCTTTAGAGGCCTCCTCTTACATGTCTTCCAGGTTTTGGCCATTTAATACATTAGCTATTGGTTTGTCAGAGATGATTTTTATGAAATTGAGTAAGGCCCATCTATTCCAATTTCCTTAGGGTTTTTATCATGAATGGGTGCTGGACTTTGTCAAAAGCTTTCCCTGCATCTATTGGAATGATCATGTGATTGTTGTCTTTGGCTCTGTTAATATGCTGTATTACATTTATTGATTTGTGTATATTGAACCATCCTTGAATCCCTGGGATAAATCCTAATTGGTTATGGTGTATGATCTCCTTCATGATTTGCTGCATTTTGTTTGCCAGTATCTTATTAAAGACTTTTGCATCATGTTCATTCAGGAAATTGGCCTGTAGTTTTTCTTTCTTATTTGATTTCTTCTCTGGTTTTGGAATCAGGGTAATACTTCTAGGAATGACTTTGGAAGTACTGCTTCCCTTCAGTGTCTGTAGAGTTTCAGCATTATTGGCATTAGTTTGTCTTTAAATTTCTTGAATTCACCAGTGAACCCATCAGGGCCTAGGCTTTTTTTGTTGGTAATTACTTTATTACATTATCAATTTTATTGGCTGATATCAGTTTATTTAGAATTGTTATATCTTCTTGATTTAGTTTTGGCAATTCAATTGTGTCAAGGAACCTGTCCGTTTCTTCTATGCTTTCCATCTTGTTAGAGTATAGGTTCTCGCTGCACATATTGATGATCTTTTGGATTTCTCTACAATGTTGTGATTTCTCCCTTTTCATTCCTAATTGCTTGAATTTGTGTTTTCTCATCCCTCATTTTAATGAGGTTGGCTAGTGGTTTAGCAATTTCATTCTTTCACCAACCTTTTGATTCATTCTTTGTGGTGTTTTCTTAGTCTCTACTGCATTAATTTCTGCTTTTATCTTTAAAATTTCATCCCTCATATGGGCCCTTTGGGTTTCAATTGCTTTTTTTTCCCCTAGAAGTTTGAAGTTTAACATTAGGCTATTTGAGCTTATTCTGTTTCCCTGGTATGAGAGTTCACTGCTATAAATTTCTCTCTTAGTCCTGATGTCATTGCATCCCATAAGTTTTGATACATTTTATCAGTACAATCATTTAATCATATATACTGTTTAATTTTGTCCTTAATTTCCTCTGTGATCCATTGGCTCTTCAGTAGGGTGTTGTTTAATTTTCATGTGTTAATGTAGTTTTTGTGATTTCTTGTGTTGTTGATTTCCCATTTCACTGCACTATGGTCAGATAGTATGCCTGGGATGATTTTAATTCCTCTACATTTACTTAAACATGTTTTGTCCAGTAATACATGATCTGTTTTGGAGAATTTCCTATGTACACCTGAGAAGAAAGTATATTCTGGGGGTGTAACACTGTAAATATCTACCAAGTCCATTTGTTCATAGGCTTCGTTTAATTCTAATATTTCTTAGTTGATTTTTTTTTATCTAGTTGATCTACCCATTTGTGAGAGTATTAAGCTCCCCCACTACAATTGTGTTAGTGCTTATTTGGTGTTTCATGTCAGTTAATATTTGTTTTATATGATTAGTACACCAGTGTTTGGTGTGTAAATATTTATGAATGTTATCTCTTCTTCTTGGAGGTTTCCCTTAATGAGTATGTAGTGAGCTTCTTTGTCCCTTTTGATCAGTTTTGGCTTGAAGTTTGTATTGTCTTCAAATAGAATAGCTACTCCTGCCTTTTTCTGAGTTCCTATGGCATGGATAATTATTTCCCATCCTTTGATTTGTACTCTATAATTTCTTTTTGGGTTAAATGTGTTTCTTGATTGCAGCATATTGTTGGATCTTGCTTCTTGATCCATTGTGCCAGTTTGTTTCTTTTTATTGGTGAGTTGAGACCATTTACTTTGATGGTTATAACTGATATGTATTGTTTCTTTTTCATGCTGTTTCTCTGTTGTTTGTTCCCTGTCTTTGTCATTCTGTTTAATTTCCTGCCCTGCCTGGTGGTTTCTTTCTATTGACATTCCTGTGTTTGGGGTCTTCATTATCTCTTTCTAATATGTCTTTTAGAGCATTCTGTAGAGTCAGTTTAGTGGTCACGAATTTTTTCTGTTGTTCTTTGTCATGGATGTATCTTATTTCTCCATCAATTTTGGGATAGTTTTGCAGAGTACATCAATCTGGGTTAAAGACTGTTGTACTTTATGGCTTGAAATACTTCAAGCTCTTCTTGTGTTGAGAACTATGCTGTGATTTTGATAAGTTTGCCTTAGCTTTTAATATTTTGTTTTTGTGCTGAATTTCTGGAATCTTAATTATTGTATGTATTGGTGTAGATTTATTTTGGTCATGGCTATTTGGAGTTCCATATGCTTCATTAATTTGTATGTTAAATTCTTTATCCATGTTTGGGAAGTTTTCTGCCATTATTTCTGTGAAGAAGTTTTTTAATGGTTTTTGCACTGTCTCCAGGTTTCTCACTGATTTCAATCTTACGTTGTTCTTCTTTGCTTCATCTTGTAGTTGCTGGGTTGATTTTTCATGGTCTGTTTTTAGGATATCTTTCTTTTCATGGTCACTAGTTGCATTCCTATCTTCTAGATCTGATATCCTATCTTCACCTTCATTTAGTCTGCTGTGTATACTTTCAATGGAGTTTCTAATCTCCTGTATTTTTGTTTGGATCTGTTTTATAAATTCCATTTCTTGTTTATGTTTGGTATTCATGGTTTCCATTATTTTCTTGATCTTCTTCCTTTGCTTATCTGTGTCTGCTTTGATGTGTTCTGATAGTTATTTCTTTTTGCAACTTAGAGATATCCCCCCCCCACCCCGCTATGGCCTCTTCCATTTGTTTTTTCACTTCTGCTGCTATCATTTCAGAGTTTCATTTCTTAGCTTCCAATTTCCTCTATCTCTGGGTTCTGGACTTGTCCTGAGTGGGCTGGGTACTTGGGACTGCATTTTTTTTGTTGTTGTTCAGAGGATTGAACTCATAACCTTGTGCTTGCCAAGCAGTGCATTTTGTTTTCTCTCTTTTTTTAATGTGATGCCTTATGAAATCGGCAATAGTTACTATAATGTCTTTTGTTGTCTTCAAAATAGTTGCAGATACCTTTGGACACAGTAAAAATCGAACAGAATAGAATAGAGTAGAAATAATCAAAACAAAACAATGAATGTGATAAAGGAGCTCAAAATAAGCTAATAATTCAAAATGGCTGCCATACTAGGTCTTGCTATCTTAAATAGCTGCTCTTGCCATCAGATTTAACATAATCAAACAAAAGACAATAAAACCCAACCCAAGAAAATAATGAAAGTGATATGCTTTCCAGGCAGGGATCACCTTCTTGTGAGTCTTGGTTCCCTCTCTCTGAAGTTCTCAAATGGTGTAAACTCATGGAGAGAGGCTTGGGTGTGGCTGTCCTTTGGCAGCAGCCCACACATGGCATCAGTTTCCAGGCAGAGATCACCTCTTTGTGAGGCCTAGTTCTCCACATTTTGCTTTTTCATCTTGTCATTTTCTATTTTTTCTGTGTTGATGCTTTTAGATTTCTGATCTTATATAAACTTTCCACTAATGTCAAGGCTTTCCTAGGTGGTGTCTGTGCCTCAAGATGTCTCCTCTAGCTGGTACCACCTTTCTTGGGGCAATAGAGCAAGCACAGAGTGTGGAGCCACACTGTTCTCGCTGGCACCACTGCTGGTCAAGGGCAACGGAGAAGGCACCAAGCATGGACTTACACTCCACTGACTGGCACCACTATCCCAGGGCAATGGACAAGGTGTAAAGCAGGACCTATGTTCCATTCAGCAGCACTGCCATCCAGAGCAATGGAGACAGCAAAGAGCACAGACTTACACTCTGCTCTCTGGCACCGCTGTACCAGGACAATGGGCGAGGTGCAGAGCACAGACCTGCACGCAAATTGCTGGCACTGCTGTTCCAGATCAATGGCGGAAGTAGAGTGCAGACTTACACTTCGCTTGCTGTCATCCCAGGGCAATGGAGGAGGTGCAGAGTGCAGAATTATACTTCACTCACCAGCACTGCCATCCTAGGGCAATAGAGGGAGCACAGAACACAGAGCTACACTGCACTCACCAGCACCACCATGCTGGGCACAATGGAGGCACAAATTGCAGACTTAGTGTCCCAGGGACATGAATACATTTTGGATTGGGAAATGCAATTAGCTTTTGAGAGGGTGCTAGTGTAGAATTTTATGGTTTGGATCTTAAATATCCACCCCCCAAAGCTTCTGTGTTGTAAGCCTAGTCTCCAGTTGATGGTGCCACTGGGAGGTGGTGGAAACTAGAAGACAGGACCTAGTTGAAGGAAGCAGGTCACTGGGGGCATGACTTTGCAAGATATACTGGGGCCCTGACCTCTCTTGTTCCTTTTCTTCCCAGTTGCCATAAAATGAGCAGTTTCACCTGTCACATGCTTCCATCATGATGTACTGCAGCAGCCCAGAGCAAACAGGGCCAAAGGATTATGGAAAGAAGCCTCTGAAACTGTGAGGCAAAATAAATCTTTTCTTGTTCTAAACTGATTTTCTTGGGTACTTTGTCACAATGGAAAGCTAACAGGGTTTTCTCAGGACCAGATCTAGAACACACATCTGAAAGAGACTGCACTGAGCTATTTTCCACCTTGCTACAAACCAGGTTTGGGGAGAAGGAAGAAGAGTAGAAGCTGGAGGCAAATCTATTACCTACCTCACTGGAGTCTGGGTCTAATATTCCAGTTGGGAGGCCTCAGACCGTGAGAGCACTCAAGAAAGTCAGCTTGAGAAAATGAACTGCCAGGGTTAGGGCAGCTTTCATGTTTAGATCCATCTCATGGATATTTAGAACTCATAGGAGTCCTTTCATACATTCTGAATAAAAATCCTTTTTTGGTTACATGTATTGCAATTATCTTCTACCATTTTGTGCCTTATTGGCTCACGGCCTTCATAATGTCTCTTGATAAAAAATTTTGTATCTGTCAAATTTATCAATATTTTTCTTTACAGTTAATACTTTGTTCCTTAAGATGTTTCTCCTCAACTAAGTTCTTAGACTTTCATTTAAAAAAAAATTTAGTGTTTTTGTCTTTTAAGTATCTTTCAGTTTTCCTATTATTAAAATTATGTATGTATCTATTTTGAAAATCAAAGATCTATGGATTTGTTCTGTGGGCATAACATTCCCTGTAGGTACTTACCTGCCACTCTTTAATGGGCTCACGGGGGTCCCTTCTTCACTGTTCAGTTGTAGCTTATATGCTGCCCAGTTGCCTCTGAGGTTGAGGACAAGCATCCACCAGGCATAACTTCCAGCTTCTCAAGGTGCTTAGACAGACATTTGGAGTGCACCAGTATTTGTTGCTTTTGAACTAAGCCACATAGTAAAACTATAATTGCTTTTTCTTCTCTGTGAAATTTTGTTTTATGTGCTACTCTTTGGTACTGATAATTTTTTATTGTTGTGTCATTTTCTATCACTTATTCAACCCCAAACTCTATCAGATACCTAAATGTCTTCTAGTAACTTTCCGAAGTCTCAGGGAATTTATCACTTAAACCTTCCTGTCTTTGCCAGAGCATCTGGTCTCTAATCTGGACTGATTATTCTCTGTGTACCATTCTACATATCCTTATTGAACCATGAATACTCTATACATTGTGCCAGGGCCAGCAGAGGGAAAACACAGTTATGATTCTTGCATTCCCGGAACATAACTACTTAACAAGATATCCAAGAAGGAAACAAAGCAACAAAATTCTCAACAAACTACAGAGAAATGACTTTTTGACTCCGTTCTTTTCTGGGCTGTGGAGCTGATGCCTGTCAGGAGACAGCACTGGTGTATGTCTCCTAAGTGTCAGGGCTACTTCCCAGTTTTCTGCCAGTCTCTAAATTAGGGATGGACAGGAAATGCTCTAAAGTACCTTTGCTCAGCATCTCATGAAACAAAATGGGGCAAGTGTTTTTTCATCCTAGCCCATCTGTCTGATAGTTGTGTTCTGGACTTACATCATGCTGTTGGCTCTTATATAAGGAAGGATGATGAGGAACCCTGTAATGAAAATGGATCAGAAACTCTAGGAAGATGAAAATCTGGCCATGCCCCCTTTGGTGAAATTGTGTACCCCAAGGTCCATGCAATAGTCCAGAAAGTTAGGCTGGCCTATGGGAAGAGCTATTTCTCTTATGTCCATAGTAGACTACCAAAGCAAAGCTACCAGCATCGGAGGAAAAAGGTCTAAAGTCAGGGAAAGAAATACATGTGTACATCATGTGGAGAGCTTTTACCCTAATGTTAAAAAAGAGATGGCTCAGGCTTTGAATATCTGTGCACCAACAATGGCTCTCTGGTAGGTAGAAGAGTTGATAGGCCTGGGGCTGTTTAGACTAACAAAATCAAAGAAGCGAAGTATGGTCATGTTGCCCGTAATCCTAGCACTTTGGGAGACAGAAGCAAGAGGACCCCTAGTCCTGGCCCAGCCTAGAAAACTTCGGGAGACTGTGTGTCTAAATAAAAAAATAAAATAAAAAAGGGCTAGGGATGGAACTCAGTGGGAAGGCTCTAAGTCAGTGATGCCAAATCTTTTAGAGACAAATACCCCCACTATAACCCCTAATCCACTTATTGTGAAATGCCAATAGTGCAATTAAACCTGAATATTGAGATTTTATTTTAGAAAAAAACAACTCATACATTAACATCTTTTGTCTTAAAAGCAACACATGTGCCATAGGTTGGCCACCACCTATGTGGCCACCACCACTCACTTCTCAGTACTGGTCCCCATGCACACACACTAAAAAGAAATTAAAAACTGCATCTATGTACATTGTGACTGTAATTCCATTAAACTGTAGCCAGATCAGGTTTGCAAAATAACTTTGCTTAGGCACGGTACTCCCTTAGATGCGGGTTTTCATCTCGGGAAGTTGCAAGGCAGCAGTCTGTGGAGATGGGCCAAGCACACCCCCTTAGGAGGCCACAGACAGGTTAGTTCCATTTGTAAAGCTGTGTGGTTTTCCCTGTGTGCATGAGTACTTAGTGAGTACTCACTGAGTACTTAGTGAGAAAATGAGGAAAGGCTATAAATAAGATTTCAGAGCTGGTAAAAATAAAACTAACTAGGTTAAAATCACTCAGGTCCAAATAGACCATGTTAACATGGCTTTACTTTCTAACAACTGGCCAGAACAATCATTTAGGACACTCAAAATGTGTTCTGAATTATAGTTAAAACACTGCCTCCTCCACACATACTCTTGTCCTAAACTGCATGTGCTTGTAGTCACTGGAGGTCTCTTCTTCAGGTAGGCAGAAACAAGCTATTCTCAGCGACGAGGAAGTGCTAAAGTTCCTAAGTTGCCCAAGCTGAGCTCCAACTTGGAGTCTAACTTACAGGAGGAAAAGGGGAGGAATTCTCAGGTCAAAGATGAACTACATTTAGGAAGAAGCAGTTCAAGACTGAATCCCACCCAACTCTGAACCAGGAGCAATGTTTGACCTTGGCTTGGGCTCCCAGCACCTGTGTAGGAACAAAAACTGAAGTCCTGCCAGGCCTGGTCAGAGCATTTTCAGAGCAACATAATGCTGGTACAAGTGATGTATGGGTGGGGGGAGGGTCGGGGCAGAGTAACCTGATGGCCGTAAGAATGGCAGCACGAGGTGATGATTTTGTGGCTTCTGCTAGATGCTCAGCCCAAATGGATGTGTGAAGACTGGGGGAACCATTCTGAGGTCTGTGGCCAGAAGAGATTCTGGAAGAGAAGTAAGGACTGTCTATGAGGCACATATTTAGATTCTGCAGGAAGCACTCAGTCAAAGGTCTCTGCAAACAGAAGAGGCAGGGAAATGTGGGATCTCTTAGCAACCTCCAAATTTCATTTTGTACTTTGATACGGGTGGTGGCCTGGGGGAATACAGCTTTAATGTGAAGGCAAGCCTGTGGATTTCCTGTTTAAACAAGCTTGGAAGAGATGTTTCCACATTCCCCAGAATACCCAAAATATAGTAGCATTCTTGAGGTATGTTGTGGCCGGGGCTGGCTGGAAGGAGCTGGCTGCCAGCTGTCACCTGGGGATTCCTAGGCCCTGACCCTAAATGCTCTGGGAATGTATCTGGATGACACAGTTGTAGGCCTTAAGGGAAACATGTTCATCAAACCTAATCTGCCTCCATCCTCCCTGGATTTCTTTGTAGACTCGAGTTTTAAGATAACTATATTTGTGTTTCTGTACTGAATAGTAACCCCCTAAGGAACAGCTAAACAGTCATAGCACCTATAGCTGAAAGGTGGCTTAGAATAGCCCTCTTATTTTATAGATAGCCCACAGTAGTTAACTTGTTCAGCTCTGCTTCTTGCTGGCTTCTTTTAGGGTTCAGTGGGATACTAGGTGGCATGATTTGAAATCTCTGCTGGTGATTGGGGCAGCACCTGCTTTGATATGACCTCAAGTTTCTGAGAAGGCCACTGGCTCTGACTCCCCTTGCTGCCAGGGTTCACTGAACTTATTTTATAATGAGCTTGCTCAGCACCTTCCCTCCCAACTCTGGGGCTCTAATTTCAGGGGGGCAGGTTGCTCCTATACTCTGATACAGACCCTGGGTTAACTGCTTTGTGTGCATTGTCTCATTTACCAACTCATCTTTTTCACAAGTCATTCTCTAGGTTGTACATATTGGTTTCATTTGTGTTGATGAGCAGTCTGAGTCTTCAACAAGATGAGTGAAAGAAAGAGCTGGTAGCCTTTCCACCCTGCTGCCAAAGCTACTCCATGGAGCAATGGCAAGAGACTGGGGGGAGGCTCTGTGCCTGTGTGTCCCAAGAGGCTCAGTGTACCTGGTAGGTATTCTAACTGGACACTTTCCACAAGCCTGTGACACAACACTTATCATGCCAGCCATGCTGTGTGTTGGCTTTTGTCTAGGTCCCCTTCTACCCATAAGTCTCATGTCATAGGTGGGGCTTTTTAGAGGTAGCTGGATCTAGAGTGTATGATCTGGGATAAGTGTATAATCACACACTCTTGATACCCTAAATTGGTCCAGTGGTTGGTCTGGCATAGTTCTTCTCAATGGATAATGAGAAGGCCCTCTCTGGGTGTGAGTGCTATCCACTCTAAGGGCATGTAGCCTGGATAAAATATAAGGCACAGAAAGAGGGCTGCTGTGGTCACTGCTGCTGCTTGCTTGCTTGTTGCTTCTTTGCTGCTTTGCTGCCTTTTGCCTGCCACAAACTGTTTCTCCTCTGTAATGCCCCTCTGCCATGCCACCAGTTTTGGAACCAGCCAATTATGAAATGAAACCTCTACAAATTGTGTGCTACAATGAATCTTTCCTCCTTTAACTTTGGGTGTTGGGTATTTTGTTTCAGCAACAAGAAAAGTAACTAAGACACTGTTTCTAAAGAGACAGACCACATTTCTAAGAGCCCATTTACTTCCACTGATGTATTCAGAAATGTCAAGGCAGACACTGCCCATCAAAAGCTATTTATTTTCTAAAAATATAAAAACACATACAAAAAGGGAGTCACACTTGACTAGAATTAAGAGATATTATTATTATAACCCCATGGGCAAGGTCTCTATGGAAAAATGATTGCTCTCATACTATCAGTCATTCTGACCATACCCTACAAGTTACTATTGTTAAGATACACATGGACAAAGAGTAAGCTTTATTAAACAACATGCATAAAAATAAGGACACTGTGTTCTTCCACGTTCATAAAATATAATTCAAAGGAAATACCGAGGAAAATAATCTTATGTCAGTCCCAAGGCACTTTTCTCCCCAGGAGTTGATTGGTCACTTTCTGTGGAAGAAAAGAAAGTCAAGAAAGAAGTCAGGTACATCAAAGGCAGACAGCCACGTCTTACCCTAGTTGTGTTGCTGAAGACACCCAAATCTTGTTCATGTTACTTAGCTGCAGAAACTGGCAATTAGACCCCCCCCAAAAAAAAATTCCTAAAGAGTTTAGGAAAGATGATCTGTAAGGAACACTTATTATTTCCACATAAATATAACCTATAATCCTGATAGACTAACTAGTCCATAGCCCAAGCACAGTGTAGTGACACACTAGACAAGCTGGACAGTGCCAGGAACCTCCCCCAGAAACAGCAGCCTGAGCTTTGTGGGTACTTCAGAGACAGTTCTCCAACCCTCTCTGATATGATCTGGTCTTTGGGTTTCTAACTTTAGAGCCCTCTGATGTGTAGTGAGGAATTGGGAGAGAAACCCAGAACAATGAAAGGTGTGGCCCTCCATGCCCAGTGGTTAGCCTGGTCTCTCAGGGAAATATTGGTAGCAAGATCTTTACCCTGTACGCTTTATGGACTTGCAGCACCACTGATCCACTGGGGCTAAAACCTCTCACCTGCAGTGCCGACATCTCTTAGGTTATACTTAGACATTATCTAGTTTACTTTAGCAGTTCTAGAGGTACAGGAGTACTTCAGTTCAGGAACTTAATTCTTTCCACGATCCTGGTTGCGGAATTTGTTCCACTGTATCTGACTTATCCATGAGAAGCATAGAATCCTTTGGGGCTCTGGTTATGCTGATGTTTTGAGTATTTCCATCATGATACCTAAGTTGTCTCCTATGTGTGGAATATGGCTTCATTCTAAATGCATGAGAAACTCACCCTGATTTTAAACTTGTTACCAAGTTCCCTAATTTTGAAATTTCAGCACTGGAACAGTGCATTTTGAGTTTCAGTTCATTCCACCTCTCAAACTTGGGTCACTCTGAATGAATGCTCACCAGATCAGACTTTTTCTCTCCAGTTCTCTCTCCTTTGATAAATCTGACTCATCCTGCTCTAGATACAGTACTAACTCCACTGACCTTTTTATACAGTTGAGCACGCAGCCGGTAGGACTTATACTCTGATCTTCTCTTCTCCTCTTCTCTCTTTTTCTGTACTTCTGGAAGCTGTTCGTAAATCCTTAGAAATGGCACCAGTGGAAAGACAGAAAGCAATGACATCACAAGGCAAAGAGGTAAATGACCTCAACTTACCACACCTCCCTAAGCTCTACTGACATTCAGTCTGTTAGACAGGCCCAGCCTAAATAATGTGTTTGCTGTGAGACACCTGGACACTGGGAACCCAGGCCTGGAGTGTTCATAGTCTAGAAGAGATACACAAGTAAAAATATAATAAAATCTTGCTAATAGTGAATACTTCCAGGAAAAGAGGAGGACAAAGAGGGTAAGAGTAACTTTCTGTTTTCCCCTTAATATGGAAAAATGTATTCTTTCAATATAAGATAATGAATAAGTATTACTACTGTATTTTGAAACACAAGAAAATTACTGGGAAAGAAAAGTACTACAATAGTTATATCTACAAAATGCTAGAGTTACAGGAGGAAAAAAACTTATTCTGATAGAAAGAGGTCAGGGAAGAATTCAGAAAGGAGATTAGGCTTGAGTTGGATCCCAAAGAACAGAAAGAGAAGAGGAGATAGAACGAAAGGTATCCATGTCGGGAAAAGGTGAGATTTGGTAAGAATAAAGCCAGGAATGCATGGGTAACATGTGGAAAGCAGGTGGAATGAGAATGAGTTGGGTTGTAGAGGGTCTTACGGTTATATTAAAAAAATGAGGTTCTGTTTTATCTGATATTAGGTGCCACTGATTTTAAGCTGGAAGGAACACAACTAGATGTGTGTGTAACAAATGTCTGATTGGAAATAATTAAATTCCAACAAAAGAACAGTTACAGAATACAGTGAATAGTAAAAATAATAAAAGTTTAAAACTTTGAGTTGCCATCCAGTAGATGGGAACTTACCCCCCACCTACAAGTGTATTTATGATCGAAACTGTCAGTATCCTACAGAAGACGCCCTGCCTGTCTTCCTGTAAGCAAGTTCATGGTGTCTTACAACAAGGACTCCTGTTGCTGACGTGACTTGCCACAAAAGGAACGCTGCACAATTTCTCTCTCCTAATTAAATTTTGTGAGAGATTTAAAGTAATGATTCTCAAATTACATGGGCTCAGGATTCCTTTACACCTCTAAAAACTGAGGACTCTCAATGTGGATTTTATATATTGATACCCTATTATAAGTTAAATAAAATTTAAATACTTAGTTCTTAGGAGTTTGGTATGTGGTTCACTGGTAAAGCGCTTGCCTGTTACGTGCAAAGCCCAGCACCACAAAACCAAACCAAAGCAAGACAAAACTTCTTTTCTTCATTCACCTAGAAATAATGATACCTGAAAACATAACCATGAGCCTGTGAACATGTTAACACTAGTTGTCTTTTAAAAAAGAAAAACCAAAAATTTTAGTCAGAAGACTCACAGCTTTATATTTTTTGTAAACTTATTGTCTGGTTTAATAGAATAGAGATGGACTCATAACTGTTACTGTTTTAAGTTTGTTGTCATAAATTACTCCGGTTGAAATATTTTTTTAAAATCTCATGTCACATGTATAATTAGAAAAGAGAAAAATACTCTAACATTCTTTTCAGATAACTGCTAATCTTCTTTAATACTAAATGAAAACTCAACAAGTGGTAGTTTCTTAATTAGCTGAAAGTACAATCTGAAATCAGATTAGTATCCTTTTTATACTGTCACAGAAAATTCATCTGTCTATCATGCACTTTAAATGAACCATTTATCCAAGCCTGATTTTATAACATCATTTGGTAAATCCTGGTCCAGTAAGTTATGCAAATCTTCCAAATGTTGACAAATTTACTTACATGAAAAAAAATCACATTTGTTAATGTCACTTCTGATCTTGACAGAAAAGTCTAAATACTAGAAAGTTGGCAAGCTAATAATGGTGAAGATAAGTTCTCTAGAATTCCTTTCTTTGTTGAAAGGTCAAATTTTCTCTTTGGAAACAAATACTGTCAGCTATTTTCTCTGAAGTGACAGACTCAATTCTTCATTTCCAAGAAAATGTCTGTCATATATCCAGATCAGAATAATCAGTTTATCTGTCAGTTACTCTTATCAAGTAGAAGTCATACTCTATGAAAAAGGCAGTAGGAAACAAGATTTCAAAAGAGAAGCCTCAATTACATGAGATAAACTGTTTTAAGAACCATTAGTTCAGTAGCACCCTGCCACTTGTAAAATTATTCTGATTAAAGCAAGCCACCAATAAACCCCAAAATGTAACCCTTAAGTTATCAATGGTATTGTCAGGATCAACATATGCTATCTCAAATTAATTAAGTAAGTAAGTAATAGCTAGCACTTGCAATAGCATGAGATTCAAAAAATTAATTAGGTACAAGATGAATCTTTGTACTCCAGTCACTCAGTTCTTTTTCCCAAAGGGAAACACTATTATAAGGGGATTTTTTTGGCCCTCTAGAAACAGTCTCTGAATATAAAAAGATGTATCTATATAACCATAATTACTTCTGAAGACTACAAGTTACAGCACCATAACCATGCTCCTGAAACACGATTTTAAAAACTTTGTTAGAGAACACTCCTATTATTCTTTACTCTACTAGACAAATTGCCACAAATAAGATTGCTAAGACAGAGGCATGGTTTCACATAAATATTTAATGTTATTTCAAAGTATTCTTTATATGTACATTTCTAATAGACAAGCCTAATGTATGCAAATTAGTAGGGATCTTTTAATCCTTTGTATATTAATAATTCATACCGTATCTGCTATCTGTTTTTCTTTTCTGTTTTCATGCTGTGAGAAGCCACTTTTGCAACTTTCTCCTAATAGTTCAATGTGAGTACTATGCCTTTACTCTGGAGGACAAGTCAGTTTCTGACCATCCAGTAGTCCGATTTATACTTTCATAATTACTTTTGTTCCTCCTACCTTACCGTTTAGACCTCTGAATCATCTCCTTCTTTCCAATAGGTTTCTTCTTCTGGGCAGCAAGGAATACTAAGCAAGAGAAAAAGTGGTTTTCAGTGGACAGTGACTTAATAAGGAAAGAAGTGGTACTCTAGAGCTATAAGAGAAGCAGTTGGACTTTGTGCCCCTAATCTGAGCTGATGGTACAGTTTGGTAAGCAATAACCAATGACCAAGACCAAACCCAAGGCCAGGAATAAACTACACCACTGGTGGTAAACCTATGGCACGCATGCCATGGCAGGCTATTTATATCATTGAAAGCTCTAAAAGGTTTTCTATCAGTAGATTAGAGTGACCATGACAGCCACCTATGGCCTCTGAAGACATTCTGTGGCACAGACCAAATAGTTGTATCAAAAAATTGGTTTACTGGTAAAGTTGAGACGACAGCATTAGGTAGTACTTTATAACAGCTTTCACAAATTATTGAGATCTTAGGTTCAGTGTAATTAAGTGCACAGACTCTGGAGCCAGCCCATCTGGGTTTAAATATTAGCTCTTTTACTTGCAAAGTTACAATATAGGGCAAAACATTTAAACTCTCTCTGACTCAATTTTGTCACTGTGAAATACGATTATCAATAGTATCTACTTTAGAGAGGTGTTGTGAGAACAACATATAGACAAGATGTAAGAGCTATGCATTTATTCCTGTTGTTATTATTAAAACCACTCTATGAGGTAGGAAAGCCAGAACTGGCACCATCTTTACAGGAAACAATATTATAACTTTGCAACCAACTTGGTCATAGACACTAAGCAAGAGCTGGTTTAAAAAAAAATACTATTATTATTGCACATTTCCTTTTTAAAATGCAGCCACCAGATTAGAATAGTAAATTACTGGTATCATAACAATGTTCAAAAGTTAGGCCATTTCTGTTAGCTTAAGAGAGCTATGCCTCAGTAAACACAAAGTTACACTCAGTTTTCATAGCATTTAGCAGTACTCACCAACAGACAAGCTATCTTGCCTTCTCTAGACACTAAGAGGAAAGTTATAAGAGGGCGTACCTCTCCTGGGCAGGGGACGCATGGTGTTGAACAGCGCATCCCGTTCACTCTGTAACATGTTCTGCAGCCTCCTCTCCTGGACTATTAACTTCAGGCGCTTTATACGTTCCCCAGAGCGAGAGATAAAGTCAGGCCTGTGAAACTGAAGTGATTCCTAAGGAGGAAAAAGCCCAACCTAACATTAATGATGAAAGCTGCTATCTGAGTGCCCCCAAAATAGCATCTACCAATAGGTTTGGAAAAGACGATTTCTTTTCTTTTTTTTTTTTTTTTTGGTGCCCGGGATCGAACTCATGACCTCGAGTTTGCCAAGCAGGCACTTATACCGCTGAGCTAAACCCCCAGCCAAAGTTTTAACAATTGGCCCTGACTTTTTTTCTTTTGGGCACTTCTTTTTTTTTTTTTCCTGTACTGGGGATCGAACTCAAGACCTCGCGCTTGCCAGGCAGGCACTTATGCCACTGAACTAAATCCCCAGCCCGGAAGGACTTTTTCTAACACTCAGAAAACATACATAGTTAAGGGCTGCTGTGATACTTCTCTTCAGGGGGGAGCTCCAACAGGGAAATCAAAGGGATCAAAGGAATGCCTTTGAATAAGCCAAAAAGTAAGCTATAGCAGTTACAACTCTCCAGAATGTTGATAGGACAGAGCTCAGCCCTTGTGGCATTTCAAATTTCTCTTCAGACAAATATCTCATCAAATAACATTTCCCTGAGCCTCCGAGGCTAGAGATATGGGTTAGAGATGGTTGCTGAGGGTTGGGGAGGTACTCTGTATTAGTTTTTGGCCTTGGGCTTAATCCCTAGCACTCAAAAAAAAAAAAAAAAAAAAAAAAAAAAAAAAAAAGAATGCTTTAAGCCAGGCATGGTGGTGCACTCCTGTAATCCCAGCACTCAGGAGGCTGAGTCAGGAGGATCATTGCAAGTTTGAGACCAGCCTGGGCTACAAAGTGAGCCTAAGGCCAGCCTGAACTGCATAATGAGACCCTGACTCAAAAAGACCAAAAAAAACAAAAACAAAACAAAAACCACCTTTTGAATCCTGTGATAAGAAGCAATAGGCATTATCTAATGGAGGACATAAAATGTTCACACAAACCCCAGACCTTTGGAAATGCCACATTGGGTATCTACAAACCTGACACACAGTGCCATAGTACCTTTCTTTCTGTTACCCTGTCCCCAGATACTAACAGTGGCACATTATTCAGAAAGTTAAGAATAAGGCAGCTTTTCATTAAGTCCTTATGTAGTGAAACAGATGAACTGCAGAGCTGCTGAAAAAGAGGGTCACACAACCCAACCTTGGCATGCCAAGTCGCAGAACTTCTCCCCGTCTTCTCCTTTCCTACCTAAATATACGGCTAAAGTTAACTTGATACCACTATACCTGTAGAGTTGCTTTCACAAATGGCCTTGGAGAGCTTCGGCCATCATCTCTGCCTTGGTCAGCCACTGATCCCTGACCATTCATGTGCTGTCCCTGCCAGTTCTTTTCCCGTAGTGGCTCCCTCCAGGGTTTGGTTTTGGTTACTGGTTCAAACCAGGAGATGCCAGGGCTATAAATCTTGGGCACGTTTTCCTTCTTAGATCCAGATTTCACATTTTCCACAGGAACAAACCATGAAACTCCTATAGAAAATATTTTTGAGAAGAAAAGATTTATCATTTTTATAACTCCATCCAAGTCTCATCAAAGACAGGAAGCTTATCTCTGAGGGTCCCAAAGGTACCTGTCATAACTGCAGGTATGATTCTGTAAATGTAGGTCTACATACTTAGCCATTTAGAAAGAATTCTAGCATTGCAAAAGACTTAATTCATTATTTTCTGCTATAAAACCTGGAATTAGAAACTGACCTTCATAGGAAATTGGCCTGTTCTTCCTTAACTTTTTGTCCCCAAGATAATCCATAAAGAGCTTTTTCTCTTCAATTTTTTCTTCTGACCAAGAAGTTATATCGCTGTCCTCTTCTAATCTAGCCTCGCTGGAACTAGGAGTTGGGAAAGTCACTCCAACATCACGAGTGTGTTTTTTGACACCAGTCACAATCTCCAAATTACCTGAGGGGAAAGGTCACAGATGACACTGGGAGCATCCTTGAGGCTTAGCTGACAAGTTCATTCAAGCAAGGAGGTAAAACCTTTTTAATTCTTCAAAGACATGCTGCCTTTTTTGGCGGGAGGAGGGACATGATGCAGGGGAGAGCAAAAGGAAAAAAGCAAAGGTGGAGAGTTGCAAAGAAAGGAAAGGAGAGGGAGAATGAAAAAAGGATTTTATTTCTAATTTTAATTATCACAGAGAAAGAACAACAAACATTAAGTAGGTAAAAGATTTTAGTTCTGATACCAAGAAAGACAGTAAACCCTCCTGATAGCCACCTGGCTAAGGGAGAGATTGATGTCTTAAAAATAAGACTTCAGGATGAGAAAAAGAAGTAAATAAGGGAGTTTATTTTTGTTTTATAATCAAAAGGTATAGAAAAGCATAAACTGAAATCCTTTCCCCTCCTATTCTCCATTCTCTCTCTTCACAATCTCATCATTCTGGAAAATTATTTTTGTACCCTCAAGCAATTCTCTTCCCTCCTTTATTTAAAAAAATACATATATTGGTATAGTATACACTGTTCTGTATCTTGATTTTTGTTTTAGATTGTCTATCTTGAAAATCTTTTCAATATTAGTACAGAGAAAGCTTTCTCAGTCTAAGTACTATTTCTTTATGTGGAAGTACAATTTCTTTATTTAACTACTTTATTTCTTTATTTAACTACTTAATTGCTGATATATATCTAAAGTGATTTTAATTTTTTGCTATAACAATAAATACTTCAATAGTTAACTCTGTATACTTGCTGTTTGCACATTTCCAAGTATATTTCACTGGAAAAGTTTAACTTCAAGTGACCTACCTGCCTGTATGCCCTTGTTTAACATGCGCCCATATTTTTCACTGCAAAGAGTAGAGTTCAAACTCAAGAAGCTACTGGCAGATGAAAAAGAGTCAGAAGAAATATGGTGTGACACCTGGAGAAACAAGAGATTCTATTTTAGTTACCTAGTCAATGGCTAAGTTACACATAGCATAAAAAAGACTGTAAATCCTCAAGAATTCTTTTTAATCAAGTTAAAATTGTTGAGACACGATTGGAAAAATGTTGTGAACAATGTTAACATGCTGTCATATGTCTGTGAAAGGAAAAGAGAATGCTGCTGTAGTTGGACAGGGCTCAAGCTGCCAAGACTTATATAAGACAAAAAGAGGATAAGCTAGGTATTTTCCCAGGGCTTAACCAATCTCTGAAGCTGCTAACCAAACCTTAACCTCATACATTTACAGAATGAAATTTCAACTGACACCTGCACATAATTTTGATGCAAGATACAGGCCTGGAGACAGTTAAAGAAAGAGATGAGCTGCAAAGAGTGCTTTGCATATTCGGGCACTTACCTAAACATCAAAGGGCTACAAGGTCCCAAGAGAAGTCCTGACTGAGTGGAATATTGTTTAAAAAAAAATCATGAAAAAGCCCAAAGGCCTTTTCAGTTATATGCAGGGAAAACAGAACAATGAAGGATAAATTAAGAGACTGAAAATAATGGTCAAATGTTGGTGGGTAATGAAAAGATCATTAAAACACAGCTGAACATAGCATAAAGCATTATTTCTTAAGCTTGCTCACTATAAACATATCGTGGGAAGGGTAACCCAGAACAATGAATTGCAATCTCTAGGGGAGAGGGTCTGGGTATTTATATTTCGAGTAAGTGCCAAGTGATTTTATTTACTTAAACAAATTTGGTAGAGGTAAATTGAAGCTCAAGTAATAAGAGACAACACAGTGTCTGTTTTTTTGAACAAATATTCCAAACACCACCCAGTAAACTTGCCACAGAATCATGTTAGGCAGTTAGAAACTAGAACTATTCTGATTTTTAGAAAGATTAGCATTGCAAACTGCTAGATTGACACTGGTTACTTGCAAGATTTAGAACTGACCACCAATCTGATAACTTGCAAGCATTTTAAAGTCAAAGAAAAGATTACTAAATTTTAGCCAGAAATCTTGAAGGCAGGCAGAATAACCCTACTAGCTTGGCCTAGTTTTCTTAGTAGATATGGTCACTTGTCTGGCAGACCAATAAAACGTTTAGCCCAAATGGCTAGATTTTAACAAAATGAAACATTTTTATAGCAGGCTTACAAGATGGACTTACATGAGCTCAGTGATAATATAAATTGGTAAAATGATAACTGGCTCAATTGACCTTGTCCAAATATCACTGTCAACATAAAGGCCTTTACTAAGTGGTACATCTTACACTTGACAACACACGCTAAGTAATGCATTCTTAAGATTTTACATAACAGTATTTGGAGGAGTAGGAACTGGGAGAATCTCTTTATAATGTACATAGTTGGTGTGCCTGAATGGATGTGAAGATCTCAAATAATAATGAGTAAACAGAAAGATGTTTAGTTGTGATAATCATAAAGGTCTGTACATTATGGGGCAGGAATGGTAACAACTTTGATGCAGGAGAAAAAGCTCTAGGTCTGGAGTTCAAGGACCTGTGCTAGTCTCAGATCTTCCTTTTACCATTTGTCTCTCAAGCCACAGCTTCCAGACAGTTTTCCCAACTAGAAAAGGGAACAAAATCTTCATCTTTAAAATTATGCTAGAATAAATGATTTAGATGGTAAACTATAAAAAACTGAGACTACCATCCTTAAAACAACCACATATAGAATGGACAATGAAGATAGGACTGATGGGTAGCGCACGATACTTGTACCTTCTTTGCAGCTGTAAAAGAGAGAGGATGTTAGGTAGTAAAATGCACTGACTCTGAAGATAGATATTAGAGTATATGAAAGTGTGCTTCCCTTTTTATGAAAAAAGGTAGACAACTTATGTGTTTTCTTTTTTAATGTGTGTATAAAGTATCTGAGATTGGAAAGGAAGAGATTATTTGCCAACATCATGATCTTATATGTACAAATACTAAATAACCCACAATGAAGCAGTGGAATAAATAATTTGGTCCAGTTATAGAATATAAGATCGGGGCTGGGGATTTAGCTCAGTGGCATAAGCGCCTCCCTTGCAAGCGCACAGTCGTGAGTTCGATCCCTGGTGCTGATTAAAAAAAAAAAAAAATACGATCAGTAAGACTTAAAACAAGTCACTGATGTTTCTATATTCTAGCAATGAACAATCTGAAAATAACCAGTTCCATTCCCAATAGCAAAAAGAATGAAACATTTAGGAATAAAGTAAAGAACAGATAAGCCAAGTTTGTACACTGAGAACTACAAATATTGCTGGGATAAAATATCTAAATAAATAGTAAGACATTCCACATACATGAGTTTTAGAAGTCAAAGTTGTTAGGATGGCAATTTCTCTCAAATTAACCTATAGATTGGGCACAATCTATCAAAATCATAGCAAGGTTTTTTTTTTTTTTGAAGAAAATTATAAGCTGATCTCAAAGTTATATGGAAATGCAAATAACAAAAGAACAAAGATGAAGGACTTAATGTTTCCTGATTTCAAAACTTACTATAAAGCATCAGCAATCACAACACTGTGATATTGGTGTAAAAATAGACATATCAATCAATGGAACAGAACTGACAGTCTGTAAACAAACAATTTATAGTAAAATGACTTTCAACAAAGGACCAAAGGTAACTCAATGACAAAGGACAGACATCTGAATGATGCTGAAACAAGGGAATCTCTACCCACAAAGATTACAGACATCACACCAATAAACAAAAATTAACTAAAGGGTCACAGAGTTGAACAATAAGAACTAAAACTAAAAAACTTTTAAAATGTAGGAGAAAATCTTTGTGACTTTGGTTAGGCAAAAAACAACTCAGATATAAACCCGTGTGTCTCATGCCAAAAGCATGAAACAAAACAGATCCACACAACAGAAAGAACACTGTTCAGTGATAAAAATGAACTGATACATACTACAAGATGGATGAACCGTCAAAATATACTTAAAATAAGCGAGATGTAAAAGACAATATTATATGACTCTTTTTATATGAAAAGTCCAAAAGAGGCAGGTTTGTGGTTTCCTGAGCTTGGGAATGAGGAATGACTGAAAATGGGTACAGGGACTTTTCTGAGGTGACAGGTAACACTCTGAAACTGAATAGTGGTGATGACTACGTAACTCTTATTATGTAAGAAACTAGTAACACTGCCTCTGGAAAGGAAAGCTGATGCCTGAGAATAGAAGTAGGGAGGATACTGTTTACAAAAAAAAAAAAAAAAAGTATCATGTGACTGTATTACCAGTTCTGGAAACGAAAACAAACAAAACAAAAATTTATATAGAAAAAGTTTAACAACAGAGTTTTGAGGTGGATCAGTCAACACTCTCTTGCCACCTGAAGTACATAATATGCTTAGTTTAAAGGGACATGTTTAAAAATGAGATGCCAACAAGTTTAGACCAAAGACAGCCATCAGATTTAGAAAGGGAAATAGAAACAAGCTGTGAGTAATGGTTCAAAGGGACTACCGAAAATAAAATACCTCAGGGAAGGAAGACGGGACCCAAAAGGGAGAAGACTAGATCTATTTCCTGTGCCTTCAGAGCACAATTCTGGGAACAGAGCCAGGGAATCCAACATAAGTAGATTCTCAATCTTTATGTGTGAACATCTTTGATGACTGCAGCCCGAAGAAAATGGAATGGGCTGCCCTCTGAACAGAGGAGCAGTAGAACTGGTGAAGCAGAGGCAGATGGGCTCTCTGGAACAGATGTAGCAGAAGTGTCGATGTGACAGGAGTGGGTAGGACCACAGGCCTCCTGTGGTCCCTTCTAAGCCTGAGATTCTATTAATCTGGACATTCAAAGTACATAACCGGTCATGATACATACCATAGGGGAAGAAAAAACCACATCATCTATAGCATATAAGATGAGAAGTTTTGGAGTGTGTTCCTATATTTAGTTCAAATCTGTCTGAATAATTCAAACCTATAAACACATTAATAAGTCTAAAAAAATCTCACCAAAATATATTGTCTTCTAGGTTAATGAAAATCAAAGACAAACTAAAACTAGTGTTTACTAGGATGCAAACTGGAACCCTCATACTTTGCTGGTGAAATGACACAGGCACTCAGATAAAAAACAGGCAGTTCTTCAAATGGTTAAATACAGACTTACTACATGATCGAATAATATACCTCCAGGTATATATACCAAGGGAAGTGACAATATATGGCTGCACAAACACTCATACATGAATGTTTACCATAGCTTTGCTTATGATAGCCAAAAACCAGGAACAATCCAAATGTCCAAACTCATGGATAAATGTAGTTTATTCCTATAATGGAATATTTGGCCATAAAAAATTATATATGCCACAAGGTAGCTGAAAACATGTTGAATGAAAAAGCCAGTCACAAAAGACTACATATGATTCCATTTATATGAAATATCCAGAATAGGCAAATTCATACAGATGAAAAGTAATTAGTGTTTCTCTGTGGGCTGTGGCAAGGGTGAGAATTTGGAGAAATGAAGACTGATTCTTGGTATGTCCAGAATATTTTTGGAGGGTTTAAAAAATGTTCTAAAATTAGATTAGAAAGATTGCTACACAATTCTGTGAGTGAACTAAAAACCACTAAACTGTATGTGGTACACTACTTTTATAGCAGTATTATACTAATTTTTAGTCTATAAACTAGTGTAGAAAGGTTTAGAAATATGTTTACTCATGTATGCAAGCTGAAATATGCATTATCAAGTTTTGAGAAAAAGCTTATCATGCTATGTGGATTGGCATCTCCTATGTTACTGAAACAAGGACCAATGGGACCAATGGTGTTGCTTTCATGTGATAAAGGACAACCCCAACAATGGACACTGGATGCCACCGATGTGAGGCAGTATTAAATTCTAGCCCTGGAGCCAGGTACAAACTCAGAATCATGCAAATGTGCCATGTAATGCTGACATCCAGCCACAGATTCGCAATAATCCATGCGTGGATCTGCATTTGCATATGACAATTTATGCTGAGAACCCACTATGAGACAGAACTTTTTTATTTTTTTCTTAATTCATTTAAAAATGTTATTGGCAAACCACAACCATCCACTTACCTTAGTCATGAAGTCTCTGGGCCTGGGTGTGGATCAGTTCTTTGCAGTGGGGCTTCTACATAGATTTAAGTTAACTAAAAAATTAACTGACATTAGTAGCTATGATTTTGAAGCTTTCAGTTGCATCTAGTCCAAGAATACAGATACTGGATAGCTTAGTATTAGAGCAAACTCACCCACTAGTGCTTTATTCTACACACAGAAAGAAAATGCCACCATTTCAGAGATGTTTCAGGTTTACTTTAAAAAATACTAGGCAAGACTTGTTCTCATATTTATTGATTAGATATCAGATCCAAGAAACAAGTTTTTTATGAAAACTTCCCTTTGCACATGGAGATTGAATCTGAGAAAACATCATCTTCATGTCAGAATATTGTTACTGTTGGCCTTCAGTTAGCCAGGTGCCTGCTGGGAGATATTTTTCTTTCTGAAGAATGTGTTTATGATAACTAATTTATAACCACTCAAGTTTAGGAAAGAAGATACATGTTGATAAAACAGAGTCAAAACTAGAAATAATGGTCTATGGGCACTAAAATGTTTTCAGAAACGTTCACGTCAACTGATAGTAATAGTTTTAATAAAATTTAGCCAGCAAGGGGTGACAAAAAGTGTCTATACAAAAAATATTTTTGACTTACATTTAATTCTTAAAGACAAAACCTTTAAAAAGCAGGAATTCAGGTGGTAGTATCAATCATTTTTTCAGAAAATCAAAGCTTGTTTTCTATTACTGCAAGTATGGTAGATTAATTACCTTGAATGAAAAATCTTCCCCAGAAAATTAAAAATGCATTGTGTCAACATACTAGGTAATTAGAAATTTTCTTCTGGTATTTGATTGAACACTGCAGATATGGAAACAATTCTGAGATGTCAAAATTCAAATTATGAGAGATGATGGCTAAAATGCTATATAAGTTATTATGGTCAATGATCATTAAAACTGAGGTCAAGAAACTCTACCATGATAGTGAAGTTTCCTAAAGGTTGGGATACAGAGAAAGGAAATGAACCAATAACTTTCAGAACAAGCCAGAAAGCTGACAAATAATCATGAAAATCTTACAGAGAGTGGATATATATTGCATGGATTCTAAAAGTTTTTGTCTATCAAGTTTGAAAAATTATGATCTGGAGGTGGCCCTGTTTTCTTTGTTCTTTGAATTTTCCCAATTATCATTCTTCTTGGCTTTAATTTCAATAAGGATGATGAATGATCATACTTACATGAATGACTAAAATTATTTCACTCAGGAGGCTAGATATATCCAGATATTTTCACTTGGATGATTGATCTAATTATAATTAACTCCTTTCTTTGTATTTCACTCAGACTTAGTTTTCTCTTCATATGTTTTCATTTTGGTAAGGTGTCCACACATTATCTCAGTTATTTTGGATTGAAATCTCCAAAGAATCATGTTAATTACCAAGTTCAACTGGTTAAGAGTCCAGTTTAACATAAGAATATTAGATTTTTCTATTTATTTATAAATATTATTTTATTTAAAAATCTATTGAAAACTAGTCAACTGTTTGGAAACAAAATTATACCTACATACACAAAATACATGTCATGTGTATTATAAATTTAAATACCTCTTACCCCCAAAAAGTACTAGAAGGAAGACAGAATTACTTTTACAATTTTTTTTCCTTTTTTTTTTTGAGACTAGGTCTCCCTATATAGTCCAGGCTAACCTTAAACTTACTATGTAGTCTAGGCTGGGCTCAACCTCACAGAAATCCTCCTGCTTTAGCCTCCCAAGTGCTGTGATGTATACAACACCAAGTGCTGTGATGTTACAGGGATGTACTATCATACCTGGCTGTTTTTAAAATCGAGGTTGAGAAGATCTCCCATATCATGGAACAAAGAAATAAAGAAGTTAGGCACATAACAGTACCATTAAAAATTAATATAATTAATATTAAAGAATCAATAGGAAAAATTTCTGAGAAAAAGAAACAACATAAAATTTAAAAATATAAAGGAGAAGCCAGGCATGGTGGCACTTGACTAATCCCAGCACTCAGGAGGCTAATGCAGGAGGATCGTTGTGAGTTCAAGACCAGCCTGGCCTATAAAGTGAGTTCAAGGCCAGCCCGAATTGCAAAGCAAGACCCTGGCTCAAAAACACACACACACACACACACACACACACACACACTATATATATACATATATATATATATATATATATATATATGAATGATATCCTATATATATATCCTATATATATATATAAAGCCATATATATACACATCATATATATATATATAGGATATATATATATATATATATATAGGATATATATATATATATATATAGTATTTTTAAAATGCAATTTAAAACATTAGCAAATATTATAAAGACCGATACTGCCCAGAGTTGGCAAAAGGATGAAGAAATGGATTATTCTCAAACCTTGTTAGGGGGAATTTATGACTGTGTAAGACTTCTGGAGGGCACATAGGTGGGGCGGTGATGTGGGCTGTATATTGTGAACAGTAGTTTCTATTAATTATCTACTTATGCTTTAAAGGTTGCTAGTCAAGTTATACATTCTTAGAAAATCATCCATCTGCTCTACATTTTAAAACATATCAGTCTGAAGAAGCATAGAGTAACTTTTAAAAAACAAACAACAAAAAACACACCAGAATGAGGATCTAGCAGATACTTAAGACAAATAGCATTTAGGTAGAAAGAAAATTTAAGGTGTTTTTCCCCCCTATCTCACAGCATAGAAACTTATATTTCTTAACTTCTTGGCAAAAACTAGAAACTAGTGGCAGGGAAACGAAATGGAACTTCCATCGTGGTATATACCTCTAATCCCAGTACTCTGGGAGGTAAAAGCAAGAGGATAATAAATTCCAGCCCAGCCTAGGTAATTTATTAAGACCATCTCAAAATTAAAAAATAAAACACTTTGGGTTCAATCCCCAGTGTCCTCTTATGAAAATAAAATAGCACAATACAGAACAAAAACTTTGTGGCTAAACTTTTCTGTATTACTAATGTTGATATCCTTTTATTTCCTTGGTAATAATAATATGAAACTGGTCTATTGTCTTTTGAAAGAATCAAATGTTGGTTATACTAATCACTACTGGAGACCAATTCATTAATTTATGGACACAATTTATTACTTTTTGATTTCATTTTTAGTGTTTTCTAGACTAACGTGCTTAATTTAACTGTTTTCTAGTTGATCTTACTCACTTTAAGTATCACTGAAAGCTACTATTTCCCTCTAAATAGATATAGCTATAAATTTTAAATTTTAATTTGCTCATATCATTCTTAAATGAAAAAGAATTTTGTAATTTGTAATTTTAGTTTTTAGTTCTACAACTCAGAAGTTACTTAGAATGTTTATAAAATTTCATGTATTTAATTTAAAAATTACAGTGATCATTTCAGTTTTACTGTACTGTTGTTAGAGAATATGAGTTTACTTGTAAAATTGCTACTTGTAGGGTTTATCAACATTTTGCCTTCTGTGCAATTAATCCCTATGCATATTTTATACATAGGTATTTGGAACAATTGTGGTTATTGGGTTTGGGGAATAAAGTTTTATACAGATATTTTAATCAAGTACATTATTACTCAGTAAAATCTTTCATATTTTTCCTCATCTATGATATATGCTAAAATGTGAGAAAAGCGTATTAAAGTACTTAATTTTTATTGTACTTTTGTCATATTCCATTATGTCTGTGAATAACAAACAAATACTCTGTGGTTGAAAGCAGAGTGAAGACTAAACACTCTTTCCTCAGAAACTACAATGAGGAAATAGCAGACACTCAAGACAAATAGCATCTGGTTAAAAAGAAAAAAAAATCTTCCCACATTAGAGAAACTTGTATTTCTCATGTATTGACAAAACCCAGAAATTACTGGCACAGAAGTGGAAAGGGAAATTTTTATGTGTTCCTGACAAGAATACAGACTGGGAAGAAGTTTGTTGGTAATGTAAGAAATTGAATATAACCCAAGAATTCCAATTCTGGTATACATATTAAAGACAGTCTCACATGTGAACCTATAAAGGTTCAGATATGCACAAAGATTAGCAATGCTATGTTTTCTAGTGCTGGGGTTGACAGCAACCTGGGTTTCTATCACAGGAAAAATTAATGAACAAACTATTAGATGGGCCATGAAGTATTATGTAACAATTATAAATTTGGGTTAGATGTACTTACAGCAACATAGATGACCCTGAACATAAAAAGCTGAGTATAAGAAAAATGATGTGCTTTTTATATAAATTAAAGATAAGTGTACACACATGAAAGTAATATTTTAACTCCTGTGCAAAAGATATTTACTTAACAGGACCAGTTTATCTGCTGAAAAGGAATGAGAATGGGATTTGGGAACAAAATTTAAAAAACAGAAGCTATGAATCAAAGACCACATTTATCTCAACTCTCAGCTCTTGAGGTTAAAAGAAATTTTACTTTAACCTGGTATAGAAACTATATATACTTCTCTAGTCATTTTCTTTTACTAAACTCTTACAAGGAGTCATTGTGAGATTAGTGGTTCAAAATGGTACTATAAGCAAAAAATATAAATCAATGAGAGCTTAAAAATACATCTTCCCTACTGTGATGGCCTGTATGTAGATGTCCCCCCAAAGCTTCATGAGGCCATAAGTAGAGCTTTTCAGAGATGGTGAGATCTAGGGTGTGTGATGCTGGGATTAAGGATGTAATACTGGGATTGATTCATGTTGCAATTCCAGGATTAAGGCTGCCAACCCTGGATGTGAGTGCCACACACCCTAACAGTTGGTAGCCTAGATAGGATATAAGGGACAGAAAGTGGGTTACTACTTGTCACTTGCTGCTTGCTGCTTTTGCTATCGTCTGCCTGCCATGAACTGTGGTTCTCCTTTGTGATGTCCCTCTGCTATGCCACCCTGCTTTGAAGCCAGCTGATTATGAACTGAAACCCTATACAAACTATAAACTGAAATAAACTTTTCTTCCTCTAACTTTGTGTGTCAGGTATTTTTGCTTTAGCAACAAGAAAAAAGCTAAGACACCCACTGACTTCCCTATTAATGCTGAAGAAAAAGAACACTTACAATTTATTATTATAAAATATAATTTTGTAGTAATAAACTACAAGTTTATTACTATAAAAATACAATTATATAATTGATAACAGTACCCAAACACCTCAGTGAAGGAAAGAATAGTATTTGCAACAAATAAGATCGACATGCAAAAGAATAAAGCTATATTCCCCCACCTCACACCACATACAGAAATGCCTCCTACCTCTCATCACATACAGAAATCAACTAAAAAATGATCACAGACCTAAATGTAAGATCTAAAAGTATAGACCTCTTGAGTTAGGCAATAGTTTGATATGAAACAAAAAGCAGAAGTAACAAAAGTATATAAATTGGACTCGACTGTCAAAATTAAAAACTGTACTACAAAACACCAAAAATGTGAAAAAAACCTAAAGAATGAAAAAGAAATATTTGCAAATCATATACCTAATAAAAATTTGTATTAAACATATACAAAAAGCTTATACAATTCAGTAGTAAAATTATTAAAAAAATAATTTAAAAATAAGCAAAAGAATATTCTAGTTTCCCTTCAGATCATATAAATCTTTCCTCTTTTACTAAAAATAAGCAAAACATTAGAATTTTGTTCAGAGAAGATAAACAAATGGTCAACAGGCACTTGAAAAGGTGCTCAACATTACCAGTCAATATGTAAGTGCAGACTAAAACCAAAGTAAGATGTTGCTTAGTACTCAGCGCTGGTTTTAATCAAAGGACAGACAGTAACAACTACTGATAAGAATATAGAAAAACTAGAGTCTTAATTATTATATTAACCTAGTAGGAACATAAAATGGAAAGGCCACTTTGGAAAGAAGACTAGCAGTCTTAAAATTAAGAGAGCTACTATGTGATTTAGTAATTCCATTCCTAGGTATTATTTCCAAGAGAATCGGGAAAAAAAAATGTGTTCACACAAAAACTTGTACTTTGTGTTATATCAGCATTATCCATGAAAGTAAAAAAACAGAAACCACCCAAATGTCCATTGACTCATAAATGTATAAACAAGATGTACAGCCACTAAATGGATTTTATGCAGCCATAACAAGCAATGAAACACTGGTATGTGATACACATGGATGAACCTTGAAAATAATGTTAAAAAAGGCAGACACATCATGCAATTCCATTTCAAATAAATAAACAAGTTTCATACACATACATGGTGTAGCATGGAAACTAAGGTGGTTGAGGCCAAATGTGCATGATAAGAATCTAACATCTTGGGAAACTACAGAAACTAGTGGAGTTTGCATCCTTTTGCAGGCTGCTCTTCCATGAACTCAAACAGGAAAAGGATCGTAGAGTTTTAAGAAAGTGTCTGTTATGTTGCAGATATGACAAAAAGGAATTGAAAATATTGTAAGAGGGAAACATAACTAAAGTTGAGAGTGACCAGCAAAAATACTGGAGCAGAGACCCAAAGGGGTAGGGGAGATTTTCCTATATAAAAAAACAAACAAACAAACAAAAAAAACCCTGGCAAAACTGGCAAACCAACCTTCTCAAAAATATGAAAGGTAGCTTGCTCCTAAGGAATTGGGTGTTTCCACCTGCTTATTTTCCAAGAACTGACACAAAAGTCCTATCTTTGTTTTGCCTAACAAAGTAAGCTAAGATAAATAATAGTTATGCTAAAAACTGGAAAAACACAGTGAGAATCCTTGGAGTACAGGGCTTTGAAAATTTCTTGGCTATACCAAGCAAACCATAAAGTACATTCCCAGAGCAATGTGTGTGCGAAGACCTGAAAAGACAATAAACTTCCACTACTGGCTCATCTTTATAAGTGTTGTACAAGCAGGAGGTGAAGCTAACACAGAGCTGTAAACAGTCTGGGTAAGAACTGAGGAAGTTCCCCCAACAATGATCACAAAGTGCAAAAATCTGGAGTGTATTTTTGTTTCTTCTTTTTCTGGCTCCAGGCATTTAAGGAAATCTTTAAATAAAGACATCAGATACCTATAAAGTATTCTTTGATCTAGAAATATCACTAAACTGCTAATAAACTTAATTCATAACAAGCAGTAACTATAAACCCTAGACAGGAGGAGCCTAATGCCCACAATTATCACATGACCATATTCAAAATGTCAAGTTTTCAAAAAGAGAATGGACCATTCTAGGGGCTGAGATACAGAGCAGCACTGAAGAAGGAAATAGAAATTGCCTCATAAAAAGCACAGATATTGAATTTAGTAGCTAAAGACTTTAAGTCAACTATGTCAAATGTGCTCAAGTAGCTAAAGGAATCCAAAGATAAATAACTAAAGGAAACAAGAATAATAATATCTCAGCAAACAGAGAATATCAGTAAAAAACAAATTAAATAGAAGTTATACAGTTTAAATTCCAATACTGGGGATTAAATCAAGAGCCTCACACATTGTAGTTTTTAGAAATTAATTAGCAAAATATATTAATGAAGGAAATTCACTGAGCAGAACTTGGAGGACATCATCCAGCTTACCTAAACATATGCAGAAATCTCTGAATAAGAGAAAGAGGCCAAAAATTTGAAGAAATAATAGCTGAAACTCCTCCAAATTTCACAAAAGATATGAATCTAAGCAGTCCAAAGAACCCTTAGTAGGACAAACTTAAAGAGTGATGACATTATAAACAAACTCTCAAAAAGCCAAATACAGAGATCTTAAAAGTAGTAAGAGCATTAAACATCATGGTCTGATACACCCAACAGTCAAAGAAAAAAATAACAGGAAATTTGAAAATAATTTCAAATAAATGAAAAACAAAACATACCAAAACACAGGATACAATGAAGGTAAAGCTTAGGAAAACATTTACGTCTGTGAAAGTGATGCTTAGAGGGACAAGGTACAAAAAGAGTAATCTCAAATCAGTAACCTAACTTTAAGCTGTAAGGAATTAGAGAAAAGAAACTAAACCAACACAAGTAAAGGAAATAATAAAGACTACAGTTGAATTAAAAAGACCAGAGAAACAACAGAGATGGACAAATTGCAAGAATTATATTATGTGCAAACTGTTAGGTTTTGTTTAGATGTCTCCCCAAATCTTAGTGCAGTTATAGGTGGGGCTTTTCAGAGGTGGCTGGATCTAGGGTGATTACTAAATTAGTCTGCTGATCGATTTGGCATAGTTATACTGTCACTGCTTGTTGCTTGCTTACTGTCTTCTGCTAGTCCTACTTTGCCATGGACTGTTTCTCCTCTGTGATGCCCCTCTGCCATGCCATCCTGCCTTAGAGCCAGCTGACTATGGACTGAAACCTCCACAAACTGTGAGCCAAATAAACCTTCCTCCCCTGGGTGTCAGATATTTTGTCTTAGCAAAGAGAAAAGTAACTAATATACAAACTCATTCAGGAAGCAACAGAAAATCTGAATTTAAAATAAGATATTAAATCAGTTGTAGAAAAATTCTCCCAAAGAAAAGCACATGCCTGATGGTGTCACTGGTGAATTTTATCAAACATTTACAAAATTAGCATCAAACATTAATACTGGTCCTTTTCAAAGCCATCATAAAAAAAAAACAGAACAGGAACTTACTCTGTAAGGCCAAGATTAATCTGATAAGAAGAAAACTACTAATATCCTTTATGAATACAGATGCAAAAGCCCTTTTCAAAATTCCAGCAAACCAAGTCTAGCAGCATAGGAAAAGGACTATCTAACATGATCAAGTAGGGTTTATTCCAAGAATGCAAAATTGGCTCAATACAATAAATATACACCATATTAATAGAAAAAAGGGAGGAAATCCTAGACAACCAATTCAACAGATGCTCCGAAGCATTTGATAAAAACTAAACTCCTTTTTTTTTTTTAAATCTGTACCAGGATTGAACTCACAACTGCGCCCTTGCAAGGCAGGTGCTTACGCCGCTGAGCTAAATCCCCAGCCCCTAAACTCCTTTAAAAGAACATTCATCCAATTAGGAAAATGAAACCTCCTAAGGACAAAAGTCATATGTGAAAACCTACAGCAGACATTATTCTCATTATTCTCTGGTAAAAGCCTGAAAGTGTTTTCCCTCAGAATACCTGCTTTTGCCACTTCTATTGCAATACTATATTGGAAGTTCTGGATAGAGTAATTAGAAAAGAAAAATAAATAAGCATTCAAATTAGAAAGAGAACAAGACTATCACTATTTGTAGGTCACATGATTTTATATGTAGAAAATTTTAAAGAACTCAATAAGGACACATGTATTTCTATACACACGCAATAAACAACCCAAAATGAAATTAGCAAAGCAACTGTACTTCCAATCATAGCAAAACAAAATAAAATATTAAGTACAATTCATATAAAATCTCGAGACTCCGAACAGCCAAAACAATTCTGAAAAAAGAACACTTCCTGCTTTCAAAATCTATTATGAAGATATAGTAAATCAAAACAGTACAATATTAGCATAAAGACCAACAAATAGAACAGAATACAGAGCCCATATATGGACATGCATATGATTAAACAATTTTTAACAAGAGTACCAAAAAACACTGAACAGGGAAAAGATAATCTTTTCAACAAATGAGGCTGCATACACTGGATATCCACATGCAAAAGAAAGAGGGTAAACCCTCATCTTAAACCATATGTAAAGCTTAACTCAAAATAAAGATCTAAATGAAAAAGCTAAAATTTAAAACTTTTAGAAAAAACAAGTGAAAATCTTTATGACACTAGATTTGGCTGTGACTTCTTGGATATAACTCCAAAAAACACAGCCAACCAAAAACAGGTAAGTTGAGCTATATCAAAATAGAAAACTTCTTTAAGTCAAAGAGACCATTAAAATGATAGTGTGAAAGGCAATCTATGGAGTGCTAAAATATATATGCAAATCATATCAGAAGAGGTTATTATCCAGAATATATAGAAAATTCCTACAACTCAGCTAACTAAAACCCAACAGCCAGATTCATAAACGTTAAAGAACTTAAAAAGACATTTCTCTAAAGATATACAAATGGCTAATAAGCACATAAAAAAACCATTCAACATGACTAACTGCTGCAGAAATACAAACCCAAACTAAAATGAGACACTATCTGACACCCAATAGTATAGCCACTGTGGGGGGTGGGGGAGGGGAGAAGAGGGGCGAGGAGAGGATGTAATTGTTGGCAAGGATGTGGTGAGACTGAAATCCTGTGAATTGCTAATGAGAATATAAAATAATTCAGGCACTGGGGTGGGAGAATAAATGTAAAAAATGTAGAGAAGGGAAAGAAACCTAATATAAAGATCACGTACTACATGAAACAGCCAAATACTGAGAAACAGAAAATAGATTATCAGTTTCTAAGGGTTGGCTGGAAGGGGAAAGAAGGAGTTACTGCTTAAGGGATACTGGTTTCCACTGAGATAATGAAGAATTTCTGGGACTAAATAGTGGTGATGGCTGTAAAACCTTACAAATACATGTAATGACACTGAAGTATTTCCACTAAAACTATAAATTTTATGCTGTGCATTTTATCTGTCACACACATACACACACATACCCCTTTTACTCTGATCTTTTGCCTTTCTTTGTGTGTTATTTTTAAGTCTTCATTACTTAAAAATTTTTATAATAACATATGCAATCATTGACATTTAATACCTACCAAAAGCTCTACTATGAGAAATACTATTTATGGTAAACTGCATATCTCATAGCTCTTTTTATCTAGACCAGTGTCTCCAAATTTTTTGATCATTCTCTTCTACTAACAAAATATTTTTTAGCACAAATTGCCAAAATAGATATGTTTATAAATTAGGTAAATAATATACATTATAAAATATTCAAAAATAAATTTTAAAAGGTTGATTAAAATGAGTATTAATTCTAATATTTTTCTTCCTAATAGTCTAATCCACATGCATTTTTCTCAGAAGAGCACTTCTCTGGGTGGGTACTCTAAATTTTGTTCTTGGGTAAAGCAATGATCTGTATTTGTTGATCCCTTGAGATTGGCCTTCACTAACTTTCTGATCTAAGGCATTGTTATGGAATCTGTTGAATGAGGCTGTGGAAGACTGCTACATGGTAATGTAAAGACAAATGAGACAATTTCCCTTAGGTGCCTGTATCAGAAATACCTGTAATGCTCTTGAAACAAATCTGGTTTCCTTTTTTACAATATAATAGATCACAAAATACTAGTAACACCATGTGCTAAAACAGAATACCAAATTTGTAGCTAACTTCTAGCATACACATCTACCAGGTATATTTATGTCCTTTCTGGTTTTAATATGTCTTTCCATCACTCACAGTTCTTTATTTAAATATTGTATTATAGTTGAACCCAGGTTTAACTTTTCTTTACCAATTGTTCATTCACTTTTTAAAAAATCATATTGTATTGTTTGTGTGTGTTTAAAAGCACCTGAAATATTTCTTGAAAGACAGGAGGAAAGAAAAACAAACAAACAAAAACCAGGCAATATAGTTAGAATAGAGATTATTCTAAACTAGAAGCTCCCCCATGTCAGGGGTGTATTTTGCAGATTCTGATGCATCTAGCAGCAAAGCCCTTAATTCAAAGGGTAACTGGTAAGTAAGTGTTGATGAAAAGAATGACAACTCACAATAACACTGTACTACACTTTCTCACTCTTTTCCAGTTGGTAAGAATATTATAGTAAGGAAAGGGCAAGGGAGCTTTTTTTTTTTCACCTGTATGCAGAGCT
The DNA here is from genome assembly GCA_004027295.1 of Dolichotis patagonum. Lineage (NCBI taxonomy): Eukaryota > Metazoa > Chordata > Mammalia > Rodentia > Caviidae > Dolichotis > Dolichotis patagonum. The sequence goes on from PVJX010006196.1 coordinate 47,635, forward strand.
GAACCAAAAAGTCCATTTAAAAAAACAGTCACATTGCCAGATGGAATTTGTAGCCATGTACCTGGATGTGTTTCCTTTTGGTGTGCTCAGAAGTCATTTGGGGATGACCTGTATTGAATGATTTCTTGTTGTGCTTGCATCTCTTCTCAAGGTATCTCCGTTGTTGGTTGGTGGTACTACTATATAATTTAATTCGTCTGGGTGACAAACATACTCTTTCATGGCCAAAAGCTTGGATCAATCGGGCAGTGTCAATGGTGGAAATGGAGCTACTCCTTTCATGCAAAGCCACCTCTCTGTCTGTTTGGGTCAACATATCTGAGTCCACAGAAGTGGTGGTAGAAGGAACATTCGTAGGCGTATCTGTGAGCAACCCACTTTCCTCTGAGGGCCTAGAATCTGAAGATGTGTTGCTGACAGAATTAAAACATGGCTGTCTTTTCAGAATATATTTATCAAATTTAATCTGTTCAATTTTAATCTGGTTGGGCCCCCCAGTTTGGTTAGCAGAAAGTACTTTGTGTTTTTTAAGATCACCTATGCTTTTATGCCCTTTCTCTGGGCTTTTATACCACTTCTTCTGGAGTTTGCTTTTTGGTTGTTTCTGTTTACCACTCCATTCTTTGATATCTTGCTCCCCTCCACTATCATCTTGCATTCTTTCTGAGGCCTGGAGAGATTTTGTGATGGGATTCTGAAGAAGTTTAGCCAACCGATCAAGTCGTTCCACTAAGGATAGTTCTGTCCTGTCACTGGCACCAGGAGGTTTCTGATGCCTCTGTCGCTCCTGGTACTTGTTCCAGAGTTCATTCAAACTCATAGTGTGCTGACTCGTTAGCTCTGAGGTAATCTTACAGTTCTTCTGTGAATCATTAATCTGTATGTTACTTTTTGGATGGTCTCTGTCCTGGCTTTTAGTAGTATATATCACTTCTTTGTCTCCCAAATTCACATTGATGCTGAGGCTCTTTATTCTAGAATAATCTGCCTTAGTCTTGTCCACATTTTGATAAGGGGCAGAAAGACAAGTGTGTTCTTTATGCTTATCTGAATGATGCTTAAAAAAATCGTTCCAAGATTGCCTCATGAAAACACTCTTTTCCAAAGATTCACGGCAGGTATCTTGATCACTTTGTAGGTGCACTGGACGATGAAAGTAAAATTTGGCCGACCTGAAGACAGAATGAGTAGTATTTTCAAACTCTGAATGACATTCAGACTCTGAAAAGCAAACAAAGATTTTGAATTTAACATTTGTATTCCTGTTAGCAATACTATTTGTACTGAGTTCTTCAGATATAGAACAAAGATTAAAAGAAAGAGCAATTTATATAAAGTTTCAGAAAATCATTGCCAGGACAAAAGATTCATGGCTCAGGCTTAGTAGCCACATTAGCAGAGTCAAATTAAAAGATTGTGGATCAGCTGGAGGTTTAGCTCAGTGGCATGAGTGCCTGCTTGGCAAACTGAAGGTCATGAGTTTGATCCCCAGTACCAAAAAAGAAAACAGCTGTGGATATTTGGACCTACAAAAAAAAAAAAGACCGTGGGTCAAAAAAACCTTGGTTCCAGGCTGCATTCTGCTGCTGGCCAGCTGTGCAACCCCAATCTCCAGATCATAAATTCAGCTACTATAAGCATTCACCAGCAGCTACAAATGGAATATAATTGTATGTGTATCTTCAGCAGCTATATATGGAGTATAACTGTATGTGTATTTCTTTTGTAAAAAATTTACTCCTACTGATGAAATGGAGATTGGTACTGGTAACCCTATTTTTAACTAAAAAAACCCTGAGATTTCATTTTCACCAATAAATAAATGGGTGAAATAAGCTTTCTTTTTTTGTTTTTTGGTACTGGGTATTGAACTCACAACCTTGCATTTACCAGGCAGATGCCTGTGCCACTGAGCTAAACCCCCAGCTCAAATTTACTTTTGTGTGTGTGTGTGTGTGTGTCAGGGTTCATGACCTTGCACTTGTCAGGCAGGCATTTACACCACTGAGCTAAAGCTCAGCCCCCTTTCTTACATATTTTAAAGTTTCTTTAAAAGCCCTTTTCTATGAAGCATCTTCACTCTCTCCATACCCCCCCCCTTTTTTTTTTGCAGTGCTGGAGATAAAACCCAGGGCACCATGCATAGCAGGCCAAGGACTCTTACCACTGAGTTACATTCCCAGACTTCCAATTTTTTTATTGTAGTAAAATATACGTAACATAAAACCACCTTCAAGCTTTACTTTTTGATAATGATTCTATATGAAAAGTAGTATCACCTAATGTAACAGTATCTTACAATCTACTACAGTTTGAATTTTTTGATCCTTCAAGTCCATATTAAAAATCCCCAACTCAACAGTATAAAGAGGTGGGGGGCCAGGGGTTTAGCTCAGTGGCATAAGCACCTGCCTGGCAAGTGTGAGGTCGTGAGTTTGATAACCGGTGCCAAAAAAAAAAAAAAAAGAAAAAGAGGTGGGGACTTGGACTTTCAGGCTGTGATTAGGTCATGGGACCAGTGCCCTTACAAAAGGGCTTTTTCCTCTCCTTTATCTCTTAGCATTCCAATTTGTTTTTCAAATTACTCCCAATTATAGCCATACTACCAGGCTAAACCTGCTCTTGCAAATATGATTGATAACCTCCACACATAGCCCAACTCCAGGAAATGTTCTCATTCTACATTCTCATCTCTTCTTGGAGCACATAGTACCATTTCATGCTGATATGCTCTCAGATTTACATTTCAAGCTATGATTTCTCTCTTGAGCCCCAGATGCATATGCTTATCTATATATTTCATATATCCATATGGATAACTGAATTTTAATGTACCTAACTGAATTATATTCTAGCTTCCTCTAAGAAATCCATAAAAAGCTATTAGAACTAAAAGTTTAAAGATTTCAGGATAAAAAATAAATATTTAAAAATTAATTTTATACACTTACAGTAAATTAGCTGAAAAAAATTTTAGCTCAAGCATAAATATTAATATGGATACATATCAAATAAGTATAGATATGTATAAATGTGTTTCTAATCACAGTCTGGTAATCTTAATCATACCACAGAGAAGAAAAACAATTTATACACAGTTTTATGTAGTTATACACATGTACAGGTACCACAAATATATATGTATAATCTAATGTATTAATACATATGAGATTACAAAATTAAATGCCTACGTCTAAAACAAACAACTGTAATCATAATAATATGACAAGTACTTAAAAATGCATTTAGCAAATAATATCAAACTTACAGTTTGAAAACTAAAAAGCACTGTTGTAAAATTAATCTAAATGGAAAATATCCATGTTATGGACAAAAGACAACATTATTAAGAAGGTAATATTTTTCAAAGTAATTCTCAGATTTAAAGCAATCCCTATCAGAATTTCAGCTTGCTACTTTGCAGAAATTACTAAGGTAATTCTTATGGCATTCAAAAAGACCCAGAAGAGCCAACACAATTTTGAAAAATAAAACAAAGTAAGAGTGCTCACACTTCCCAATTTTAAAGCTTACTACTAAACACTAGTAATTGAGACAGAATGGTACTGTGTTATGGCTCATGTCTATATGTCTCCCCCAAAGCCTCATAAAATCAGGTGGGGCTTTTTCAGAGGTGGCTGGAACTAGAGTGTGTGATTCATGGTGCAATGCTGGGATTAAGAGTTGGTGATTATTTAATCAGTCCACTGATTGGTTTGGCAGCACCCTAATCCCGGTAGCCTGGATATAATGTAAGGAGCAGAAAGATGCTGTTAAGGCTCCTTGTCGCTTCTGCTGTTTTCTGCATGCCATGAACTGTTCTCCTCTGTGACATCTCTCTGCCTTATGCCACTCTACCTTGGAACTGGTCAACTATAGACTGAAACTTCTACAAACTATGAACTAAATAAACATTTCCCCTTTAACTTTGGGTGTTGGGTCAGCAATGAGAGAAAGGTGACCAAGACATACTGTCTTATGGATAAACATATCAGTCAATAAAATTTTACTGACAGTCCAGAAACACAATTATCTATCTATGGTAAACTAGTTTTCAGTAAGGGTACCAAGACCATTCAGTAAAGAATAATTTTTTTAACAGACAATTATATGACAATAGTATATCTATATGGAAAGGGAAAAAGTGGAACCCTTATACCACATACAAAAATTAACTAAAAATGTTTAAATGACCTAAATGTAAAAGCTGAAACCATTAAATAGTTGGGAGAAAATACAAGATATAAATGTTCATGACCTATGATTCAGCAAAAGATTCTTAGCTGTGATACCAAAAACATGAATAAAAGATAAAACAAACTAGATGACTAGATTTTATCAAAATTAAAAACTTTTCCTTTAAAGGAATACCATCGAGAAAAATTATGCTGCGGATATAACCCTAGGTTCAATCCCCAGTAACACATACACACACACGCACACTCACACTCACGAAGACAAGCCACAGAATATGATAACATACTTGCAAATCATGTATCTGATTGATAAAGAATACATACATAATTCCACAACTCAATAATAAAAAGAACCAACTGATTGTCTGGTTCAGCAGGCTAGGCACCCAGCCCTGCTGGCCAGCAAGTAGGAGATTGCTGGTTCGATCCCTGCATTCCCTTTGAGAGGGAGCTAGGAAGATGGTGGATCAATAAGTAGCAAGGTAAAGAGCCTCAATGAGAGAAACAGCTCAGGCGCTAGAATTTAATGTCATGGAGAACACCAGACAAGAGGAGAGGGATTCTCATGACCCAGGAAGAAACTAAGGAAAAAGAAAAAAGAAAAGAAAAGAAAAGAAAAGAAAAGAAAAGAAAAGAAAAGAAAAGAAGTGAAGACAGAAGGCTAGAGCTAGTCACGCTCTCAAAGGAGCTGGTCCCACGGTATGCTATGTACCACCGGAGTCCAAGGACTCATCATGGCAGTGAAGTTGGGGGATGGTGAGCCCGAGGACCTCAGCAGGGGGATGCCTCGCAATGGAGAACAGAGCTGGCACGGAGATCTGTACCAGCCTGCAGCGAGTGCTTGGAATTTGGTTCTCCCGTGGGAGGGGGTGATCGGCTGGGCAACGTTTTGGAGTCAGACAGGATGGGCCTGAACCCAGAACCGTAGCGGCTTCAGTTGGCCACTCCTGGAGCAGAGCAGATTGGTGGGAACTGCTTGGACTGAGTCCCACCCCTGTGCAAGATCCAATAGCCAGGGATGAAGTTGCCCCTGAAGCTGTCCCAAAACCAGTTCCATCCACATGGCACACACTAATGTGGTGAAGACCCCTGGTGGTTGACTGGCTAGGAGGGAAGGGGCCAGCCTGCACCAGCCCTGCTTGTATTTCAGTGATCAACAGCAGACTGGAGAGGGCAGCAATCCCTAGCCAGCATGCTACAGAGTAATTGTAACCAATACAGAAAGGGCCTGGGACCTCTACTATACCCTTGTCTGGAAGAAACCAGAAACATGACAAGAGAGAGAAACAAAAGGAAGTCGCCAGCCTCCAACCCGAACAATATTGGTCCAGGAGAGGTAAACACAGAAGAGATCAAGGGCAGTACACCTGCAGTATTGGAAGCAACATCATCTGACATAAAGAAATATCTTCGTGACATTATAGAAGAACTCAAAACAGAAAATACTCATACAAGTAAAGCAAGACATAAGAAGATTAATAAAAGAAATGCTAAGCACCTCTCAAGAAGACACAGATGGAAGAATGGAGGAGCATTGAAAAAGGAGGGAAATCTTTGATGAAGAATACAAAAAAAAATCTACAACACATGAAACAGATTCAAAGATATTACCAGGAAATTAAAAACGCCACTGAAAGCTGGCAAAACTGCTTGAAAGAAACTAAAGATAGACTATCAAAACTTGAAGACAGGTTTGCAATGTGTGATCATGAAAGGAAAGATCTCTTTTTAAAAATAACAAGGAACCAGGAAGTAACAGTACAAAGGCTAGAAGACGACAAGAGGATCTATAACTTAAGAATAAAAAATGTGAGTGAAGAAGCAGGGGTAAACACAAAGGCTATTCACAGAAATAATTAAGGAAAACTTCCCAAGCATAGGAAAAGGAAACGATATTCAGATTTGAGGCATACAGAACTCCAGCCAGCTACTACCAAAATAGATCTACACCCAGACATATAATAATCAAGATCCCAGAAATTCATTACAAGAACAGAATATTAAAAGCTGTCGGAGAAAAGAAACAGATCGCCTATAAAGAAAAATCCATCAAAATCACAACAGACTTCTCCATAAACCATCAAATCAAGAAGAGCCTGGAGCGAAGTATTCCAAGCCCCTGAAAGAAAATAACCCAAATTGATGTACCCTGCAAAACTCTCTCTCAAAATTAATGGAGAAACAAGATACTTCCATGACAAAGAGGAACTGGGGGAGTTCGTGACCACCAATCCAACCCTACAAAAAATACTCAAGGACATTCTAGAGAGGAAAAAAAAAACACCATGGTTTCAGGAACAATGGCAGAGAGGCCTCAATGAACAGGGCAGACAGTGGAATGAAGGGGAAAAGCAGACAACCAATGGCAGAAAAACAGCATAGCAGAGATGAGACAGAGAAGGTTGGCTATAATCACTAACATAGATAGTCTTGATACACTAACCAAAAGAAATACAGGCAGAGTAGATCAGCAGATAGGGTCCAGTAAGATGCTCTGTATAGAAATTATAATCAACCTGAAAGAGGGTTTATGGACTGAAAGTCAAAGATGAGAAAATAATGCTGTATGTGACAGGGAACCAGAGAGAAACAGGAGTAGCTTGCCCAGCAGCTGCAGATAGGTTGGAAAGACATGACACTTTTGTGCAGTGGAGAACTACTCAGCTATAATGAAGGAAAACCTTGAAGCTTTTGTAGGTAAAGGAATACAACTTAAGATCAAGCTCAGGGGTAAAAAGGTTCAGAATCACTTATGTAAATAGCGGGTTGCCCCTCTAATCTAAAAACTACAGGAGTTAGTGGGACCCAAAATGTACAATGCACCCTGTGAAAGTGAAAGGGGAGGAATTATCTAAAAAGGAAAGGAAGAGGACATTGTTAATCTTGTATCATGATTTAAAACCCACATTGTTCTCATTGCTCTGTTTAGTTTGGTTTTATTCTGTTCCAGTCTATCTACTTGTTCTAGATTTGAGGACACAAACTGCTATTCCAAAAATAGCAGGCTATATACTATGGTAACCATCTTTAATTTCCTATTAACTTAATCTGAAGCCCTGTATTACTTACATTGTCTTATTATGACTGATATTATTTGAATCAGGTTTGTTAGATTGCTGTCTTGTCTTGACTGATTTTATTCGAATCTGTTTTGTTTGATAGTATCAAGTCTAAGAGTATAGGCAACTACTCTGAAGACAATAAGATTCACTAGGATACGCATTCTGGTTTGACTATTATCCTCTTTTGAAGTCCTATAATGTCTCCAATGTTTTTTATTGATTTTGTTCTATACTGCTATGTTCAATTTTACTATGCCTGATGATACAGACAATTCTATTGAAGATAACAGGAGACATGACATCATAGTAACCATTGTAGATCACCTTGTATTGTGGTTTTAATCACGTACTATGTCCATCCTTTTGTTTTGAATGACCCCATTTTGTTTTCTTTTTCATTTGGTTTTATTCTTTTCAAAATAATAAAAAGACCACTTAATTAAAAACCAGGCCAGCATCTAAACAGACGTTCCGTCAAAGAAAATACAAATGCATAATAAACATAAGAAAATATGCTCGATGTTATCAGCCATAAAGCAAACACAAATCAAAGCAAGATGAGGTACTAGGATGGCTATAATCAAAATAAGATACTGTATTAGTTTGGTTAAAATCATGTTCCAGGTAGGTTCCCATTTTTTGTCACAAATTTACTTTCTGTTCACTTTTCCCCTCCCTCTATCCCCATGATTATCCCTACTGTTTTTCTTAGTATTTTGGATGTTTCAAAGTTTAACTCTTTTAGGGGTAGCTTTTATACTCACACCTATACATGTGTTTTGTTTTGTTTTTTTTTAATCGGTACTGGGGATCGAACTCATGACCACGTGCTTGCACTTATGCTGCTGAGCTAAATCCCCAGCCCCTATTACATGTGTTTCTAGACATCAATTCTAAGATGAAATGAGCTTACTTACACTTTCCTTCATCTCCCTTTTCTCTACTTATTTCTGATTTTCTTTTTGCTTTTTTCTTGCTTTTCTTGCATGGATCACTGAACAATTCACCTTTTTCTTCGTAGTTCATTATTATTATCATTATGTATCTTCATAGAGACCCTTATTATATATATTTCCCCCTAGACTTTGGCATGTCCTCTGTGGGGGGTAGGGGTAGCACTGGATTTTTGGGATTGAATGTGGCACCTTGCACATTCAAGGCAAACGTTTTACTACCAAGCTATATCCCATTTTTTTGTTGTTGTTGTTTTTCCCAAGATAGGGTCTTGCCAAGTTGCCTGGGTTGGCCTCAAACTTGTGATCCTTCTGCCTCAGTCTCCTGAGTAACAGAGAACACAGACATGTGTCACCATACCCAGCTATTTCCCCATTTTAAAATCAGGTTATTTATAGTGGTGGTGGTGGTGGTGGCTGTTACTGAGCTGCCGGTATTACCTAATACTGCAGTTATCATATGATTTGCAAATATTTTCTCATATTCCTAATAGCAGTTTCCTTTGAGATGCATAGGTTTTAAAGTTTGATATTGTTTCATCTATTTTTACTTTTCCTACATGCCCTTCTGGTGTCATGAGAAATTAATGCTAACTCCAATTTCCTGAAGTTATACCCCTCTATTTTCTTTTAGGAGTTTTAATAGCTCTACCTCTTATATTTAGGACTCTCCATTCTTGCTTGATTTTTGTATACAGTATAAAGTAAGGATTCAATTTCATTCTTTTACATGTAATTATTCAGTTTTCCAAACATCATTTGCAGTAGAGATTATCCTTGCCCCATTGTTTAGTGTTGGTGCCTTTGTTGAAGACAATTTTACACATTTTTAATGTAAGTAGTTGAATTGGAATTATTTCCAAAATACTATATGGGCAGATTAGCTCCCGGACTCCTTTCCCATGATCAGGATATACTTTTGTCTTCCTCCAAGAGTTTAAGCATAACAGCTAGATAGTAATGGCTTATGCACTATATGCTTTTTTTAAAGCTCATAAAAAAGGGGACACAGACAAACACAAAATGATCTGATTTTGACCTTTTTTTTTTCCACAGTTTTTAAAAAGTTGTGCTGCTGTTGTCACTGTCTTTGTCACAGTCTCCTAAAATACCTTTAGGTTTTAGGTTTTCCTTGTTGTCCTTTCAGGTCTGCCCACAGATGCCAAAAGGTACCATACATAAAATAGGTATTTAGGTATATTAGATAGACAAATAGACAGACAGACATATATACATATACATATATATGCATAAAATGGGCATTATTTGCATATAACTTACTTACATTTTCCTGTTATGTAAACTGTTGTCAGATTGTACTAGTATAAAGACATAAAAAAAGTGTGTACATGTTCAAAAAACATAATTTTTTCCTCAACTGCTTTTGATCTGGAATACTCAACTGCAGCATCCATGGACACAAAGGTTCAACGCTATTTGTTTGTAATCCTTTTTCTAAATTGCTGTATCTTTTCCCAGAAATAGCAATTTTAAAAATCAATATGCATGTCCAAATAGACAAAGAAAGTAGCACTAAAATGATTTGTAGATAAGAAAAATGATCTGTTTATATCATGAAGCTGTATTTTCATCAGCATAAATTAGAAACACATAGACACAGACACTCAGATACAGACAGACAGCAGACACCCTCAATCCCATTACCTGAAATATCTATGTGTAAGGATTCTTTCTCCTCTCTCCAGGCTTCTTTAGGAACGTTCCCCTTAATATCAGTCTCATTCTGTTTAGTGGCATTAGTGTCTTCAACCTTTTTGTCTTGTACTTGAGCTCGGTGCTCTTCAGGAGTAGCATCACTGGTACCTAGAGAGGAAAAGTAACATATCAGCAATAGCAACTCGACAAAAATAATATTTAAAATGCCTCTAAAGCATCTACTAAGTGAAGGTTTTGATGTTGGTGTTGAAAAACTAAAAAGATCATAAATTTGTTTAGAAAAGGCCTAAAATGGAGAAAAACGAACATTTATGTTAACTGATGTCATACAAAGTTAAAGAATTATACCACAAGAGAGAAAAAAATCTAAGTACACAAAGACAGAAAAACTAATCAAGAATTGTCAGAACTCTGGACAACTGATTTGGGTGTTAGAAAATGGGACACATCTTGAGATGGGATAAAAAAGATTTTAGGTAAAGACAGCTACAAATGTGGGAGTTGGGAGACGCTGAGCACCTCAAAAAGAGAGAGTACATACACTGTTTATTTGGTCATAGAATCTTAAGGAAGAGAAGTGAGAACTAATATTGGAAAGGTTAGGAACTGGTGCCAGTGTTCTGGGAAATTGCTAAAAGAGTTTAGATTTTACTGTTAAGGGCAATAGGGATCAAAACTGTTTCTGGAATATTCATTTAGCAATAATAATAAAGGGATAAAATTTTGAAGTATTTCTCAGAATATAATCTAACTTTTTAAATAGAGGTCAGACATGATGGTGCACATCTGTAATCCTAGCTCTCAGGAGGCTGAGGCAAGAGGATTGTTGCAAGTTCGCGACCAGAGAGGGCTACAAAGTGAGCTCAAAGACAAAAAAAAAAAGAGAGAGAGAGAGAGAGAAAAAAGGAAAGCCTTAACTATTTCACATATGAGCAAGACAGAGGAGGACTGAAGATAGCAAGAAAAGACTAGAAAACACATTTCTGTGTTTCATAAGGGAATAGTATCATTTCAGAAGACCAGAAGATCAAAGCATACCGACAAACCCATTCAGCTACCTGCAGTGTCTTTTTGCAAGGATTCTTTTTCTTCAGGTCTGGCAGTCTTAGTCTCTATCCCTTGATTGAAGATATCCTCTTCCTGTTTTTTGTCTGGGAGATTCTCATCCCCAGTAATGGATATTTGAACTGGGGCTTCTGGAACAGTGACAATATTTACTGCCACAGAAAAGGAAAAGATAGTAAACACAACAGACAAGCAACCTTCTCACTTCTCCCTGAAACAAATAAAAACCCCAAGCCTATTTATAAATTAGAGAAAAGGCATCTACTAGGTTCCACTATGGAACAACTGTGATATGAACTGGAAAGTTTATCATATTTTTCTGTGTACATTTAACATTTTAAGTAAAACCCATTCTTTGAGAATTTGATGCATAGTAAATATAGATCTAGTTGTTGTTGGAATATAGCTCAGTGGTATAAGCACCTGCCTGGCAAGCTCAAGGTTCTGAGTCTGATTACTCACACCAAAACAAACAAACAAACAAACAAACAAACAGATCAGGCTATTTTTAAAGTGGAAAAAAAATTTGAAAATGTTTTCAATTTCTTTGGCTCATTCAAAGTTACTATCATTTATGGAGCCAATTTTGATATTGCAAGTAGTTCACAAAAAGTACTTATGTCATCTAGCTTTTATATATGGCATTCTCATATTTTTTTAAAAAATCTAATGTAGTTACATCCTTTAAAAGTTGTCTAATACTCTCTGATTCTCTTTTCTTTTTCTTATCTTATTTCCTCAAAGAAATCAGAAAGTCAATAGGGATTACTAAAAGGAACAAAGAATCAGTCACTGTTTTATCATGCTATCTCTTTTCCTTTAAATTCATTACTCTTAATTCTATTATTTGGAATCTTTTGAACCTAAAAATTAATGAAATATTTCAAGGATACCAAAAATATAAATAAAATATTGAACACCAAGTATCTATAACTAAGTTGAAGAAATAAAGCATTACAGACAGACATGATTCCTTGAGTGAAGTCTCAATGGCATTCTCTCATCTTGGTAGTAACCTTCATATTGAATTTAGTTTATCAATAGCAAAACTGTTTTTAATTCATTATTACATTGCATTAATATCAACATTAAGATAATATTAATATTGTATATTATTACATTGCATTAACATTAAGATAATCAATATTAATATTGTATAACCTTAAATGTACCCTTTATATAAAAAAGTATAGTATTGTATGTATCTTTAAGCAACATGCCTTTCTGATTTTGAGATTGTCACATTAACATAAACTGTGACTCTCCAAGCTGTATACTATTCTATTGCACCAACATATCATACTCATCTGTTGATTAACATAAGGCTGTATCTGATATTTTAATACTGAAGAGCACTAATGAACATTCTTATAAATCTTCTCATTGGTTATGTGAATTGCAAATAGCGTCCCTTAGTCTGTCTTTTAGTAGTTTATATGCATGACACATTTTAAGCATGAAATCAGTCATTTTAATAAAGGCAGATTTATTTTGTTTTTAGGGCCTGTGCTTTAAGAAATCACACTGTAGGAGATTTCCCTCCTCCCCCCAGTATACTTCAGTTTGTTAGTTGCCTAGGTAATAGTTCTGGTTCCTGTTTCTTTCATTTCTTTTTCTTTTTTTTTTTTTAACATTTGCCCTTGTGCAAAGGTGGGTTCTTTCATTTCTTAGAAACAGCTGGTCACTGTACTGCATAGGTGGTCACTATGATGCATACTGTAAGAACCAACCCCCAACTGACAAGCCATTCTGCCTCTAGACTTCCTGCTTACCTTCTCCATATAAGGTCTAGACCACCAGAGATCAGGATCTGATATTTTGGGAATGATCCCCATCATTACCTGTCAAGGTAGATAAATCTGCCTCCAAATTCTGGGTGTTATTTCAGCTTTTCTGCTTGCCATAACAATACTATGGTCAAAACAATAGACTATCTAAATTCTGAAAGTTTAAATTTCTTCTTTTTGACAGCAAATACACCTGGAATACATTTCTGCTCAGTGCCACTGAGCTAAATCCCAAGCCCATTAAGATTTTCCATGGACTTTAGTCTCTAAAACATACCTGATTGGGAATTCATTTTAAAAGTTGCAACATATCTTATTTCCCATAGTAAAAACAACAATTTTCAAAAATTTCTGAAGCATTTTAAAGAATTTTGCAAATATTTTCTCTCCTTGCATATGCCTAGTAAGTATACATACAATGAAAAACATTTGCAAAACAAATTTTAAAAAATATATATATTCTCTTTTAGGATGAAAAGGAGTTAAAAGCTATTCCAGTCACCTGCATTATCTTTCTGAAAGGTTTTTTTCCCCACTGACAAGGATGCCTTAGTTACTGCTCTCTTACTGTAGATCCCTTCCTTATGCTTAATGTTCACGGTGGATGGAAGGTTATCATCTCTTGTGCCTAGCACCTGGGCTGGAAAATCCGGAGCAATAGCATCATTGGATCCTACAGAAAAAATGGGAAAATAATATAGTTAACAAAAATAGAGTTAAAGTTGAGAGAGGCATTTTAAAATTTTGCCTCTTTGCCTACTTCCATGAAAAAAGGCACCACAATGGGAGTGTTGTAATCACAAGGGATGCCTGTCAACTGGGCTATAAGACATGTAAAATAAATACTACTAAAACAAGACAGAGAAGTAAACAGTGTAAGAGAAGATATATGAAGTAGAATATTGATTACTTCAGAAAGGAATTTATTTCTAGCCCAGGAAGATTGCTGGAGGAAGGAAAAACTATCTTGGAGGGAAAAAATAGGCTTGTTGGTTTGGAGAGGAAGATAGGGCAGAAAGGCATTTTAGGAAGAAGTTACTGCATAAACAAACATAAGAATGGATAAAAACAGTAGACACTTTTATTGGCAGCCTGGGTTGTGGGACATATTACAAAGAATATAGGAGGTATTTAAAAATCATTATTGGGGACAAAATTCAGCAGTGCCTGAAATCTCAAGTAGAATAATATAAATTTTATTGTATATGAAATGCAAAACCATTAGATTTTTTAACAACTGGGTAATACAGTTGGCTGTCTTTTAGGAAAATGTATCTTCCAGTACAAAAGACAAAACATTGAAAGGAGGGTTGTGGATGTAGCTCAGTGGTAGAACACCTGTTTTAGCATATGTGAGACACTGGGGTCAATCCTTAGCACTGCAAAAAAAGGAAAAAAAATACTCTAAAAGGAAGATAATATGTCATAAAGAAATAAAAGATTTGAAAGCCTTCAAATTTCTGTTAAAACATGGTTTAATATTCCTATATGCATTAAGAGAAACTGATCCATAATCCATGCCACATCTAACAGGGAAACAACAGTTCTGGATATATAAAAGCTTGTCATAATTACATAATTTATTTTCTGGAAAATGGACTTCCTTTTAACCCAGGATCCCATAATTTATGCATTTCCAGAGCTTTTAATTAGTATGTGTATGGTAATAAAGATACGAAAGTACTAGTCATCAATACAATATAAATATAAATAAACCATGATGTCCAGGGCAGACTGCAAGAATCCTATCAAGCATTCTGGGTCAACTTTATCCATTATTGTTGGGTTCTTCTTCAGTTTCCATAACGTTACTTTCTATTTTTTATCTCTCATTCTTCTGGAAAATTTTTATCTCTTCTTCTACCAAGTCTCAGCACTAGAGTTCCTCAAGGGTTCAAACCTGGACTCTCTATAGTCCTACATAAACCTATTAACTACCAGGATATGACTGATGACCAACAAATATGCATCACCTGCTGAGACTTTCTTTTGAGCTTTAGACTCTAGCATGGAGGGACTTAGTTCTCATGTTTACATGAAAATTAGAAAAAAGATGTCCTTTCCTACCGGTGGTCATTCTAACAAATCCTCCCAGATGCCAGAAAGTACACACCAGGAGCAGCATGCTATGCATGCACATCCTATGTATCATCCCTTTTCTTTCAACAGATGACCACATCATGTTAAGGTATGGAACAATAACTAAGTATCTGAAAGCAGTGGGTATATGAGCAAGAGAATAAACATTAGTGTAGCTAAGAGTAGCTGGGAAAGAATGCAGACATACATGTGTGTATGTCACATGTGTATGTGTACTTTTTTCTTGCATCTGTGCACAATGTAGCATGTATGAGTAAAGACTTATATTTGGGATAGCACAAGAGTTAATATTACTCTCCATAACTCTTAACTAGAGATCTGGAATCTTGACGCCCATGTGGATTTTCATAAAAGATAATGAGCCAGAGGTGATGGTGCATGTCTGTAATCCCAGAACTTGAGAGGCTGAGACAGGAGGATTGTTGTGAGTTTGAGACCAGCCTGGGTTACAAAGTGAGCTCAAAGTCAGACTGAACAGCATAGTGAGACCCTGTCTCAAAAAAAAAGGTAGCATATAGTTATGATATGAATAGTACCACCTAATATGTGTTATTCAAAATGTGTAAATCAATTCTGCCTACATTTAACTGCAGATATCTATATGGATGTCACAATGGTTAATACATTGTCTCACCTTGAGAAGTCTAGAAGCTTAACTAAGTAACTCAGCAGTTCTATATCCTGGGTAGTAAAGGACTTGCACTATTGCTCTAGGATGTTGTTCATTGTGGCAACTTGAGAATTCAGAAGTTAAGTGATTTAGCAGGCAGCCAAGGCCTTCACCTTGTAAACATCCTGAGCCTATGCATGAGGAGGGAATAGAGGTGGTGTGAGTGCTACACTTGCCTTAAGGTGGGTAGCCTGCTTACCAAGTAAGGGAGAAAGAGGCTTGTGCTTCCCACTTTTGCTCTTGTTGCTTTTGCTGTCTTCTACTGCCTTGAACTGTTGCCCCTGTGCCATGCCACCCTGCCTTAGAGCCAGCTGATTATGGACTGAAACCTCCACAAACTGAGCTAAATAAACCTTTCCTTCTCTTAATTTTGGGTATCAAGTATTTTGTCTCAACAAGAGGAAAATAAGTGAGAGAGATGAATAATAGTAATTTCATTTTTAATATATCTTTTCAAAGGAAATATTCTGATCATCTGTCCCAAATACACTTCTCCCTCAATCTCCATTGTAGTACATGGCACCACCTGTCACACAGTTGCTCACTCCAGAAAACTAGAAGTCATTTTTTTTCACCTCCTTCTCTCTCACTCTGTATATGCTGTCACCTAGTCCAAGAGGAACTACCTTCTAAAATTAAATTGACTGTCTCCACTTTGTTGACATCATTCCAATATTAGGTACTGCCATTTCTGGCACTGATAACTGTAACATCCTTCTAACTGGTGGCTTCTAACAAGGTGACTGTCCCCAACTTGGTTCTCTGACTTCTCATCAATAAATTATTTCTCCACATAGTAAACAGAATTTTATAAATGTATATCAAACTACAATCAGTTACTAGAATAAAATCTAACTGTTTTAATACAATTTATAAGCTCTTGCATGATCTTGAACTTACCACCATTCTGCTTTACCAGGTTAAACAAAATGCATATGAGAACATTGGTTTAGACTGAGTTCCTTCATGAGGCTCCAACAGACTAGATAAAAATGAAGTCATCTGTGCTAAGTGTCATGTAATCAAGCTCAAACCAAAGAAATAGGAAAATTCAGAAACAGACCAGTTTTTAAATGAATACATGTTAGTGGTACATATTGAATACATTCATTGTGGTAGTTGGCACATGTACATGACACATCTTCTTTATACAATATATTTTTGCTTTCTTTCCATAGACTTAAGTCTCCTATTTCCTATTTAGACCGGCTTTTTCTGTATAGAAATAGAAGGTTCAGACCAACTATTTGAAAGGGTCACCTTAATCTGAGATGGTATCAAAAGGAAGTCCTTTCTCCTTACAAGGAAAGTAACCTTACTTATCCTAACCAATCCACTTTTTGGGGTAGTTATGTTATTTCCTTGTTTGACGCATGGCTATCTACCTTACTTTTCTTGTTGCTGAGACAAAATACCAGACACCCAAAGACAAGGAGGAAAGATTTGATTCAGTTTGTAGAGATTTCAGTCTATAGTGAGCTAGCTCCAAAGCAGAGAGGATGGCAGAGCGAAACTGCATAGGAGAAACAGTCCATGCCAAAGGTAGCCAGCAGTGAAGTAGCAAGCAGCAGGCAGCAAATGACAACACCAGTCCTCTTTTTGTCCCTTATATCCAGGTTTCCTTCAGGTGCGTAGCACTCATATCCAGGGTGAGGCTCCCTTAATCCTACCCAGAACTATGCCAAACCAATCAGTAGACTAAGTTAGTAATCATATACCCTTGATTCCGCACACACTTAATCTCAGCAACACGTACTCTAGATCCAGCCACTTCTGAAAAGTCCCACCTGTAACCACACAAGACTTAGGGGGACACCTAGATACAAGTCATAATACTACCTTATCAAAACCAACTGCTCTATCATATCTAGCAGAGTAACTTTTCTAAGGAATACTATGAATTGCTGTCTGATTCATGAACTTTTAAGAACCTACAATGGTTTCTTTTCATTCAACAAATGCAAGGGCCATACTGTTTTTCACAGTGCCTATACCATTTCACCTTCCCACAGCAAGACAGAAGAATTCTAATTTCTTCATATCTTCTTCTCTCTCTCTTTTTTAACATTAGTAATATAGGGTGTGAAGTGTTATTATAGTTCTGGATTGTACTCTTCTTGTGAGAGAACATCTTTTTATGTGTTTATTGGGTATTTGCATACTTTCCTTGAACAAATATAGATTTAGATTCTTTGATCACATATAAATCAGATTGCTTGGGTTCTTGTTGTTGAATTATATGAGTTCTTCACATACTCTAGAAATTAATCCCTTACAAGATATATGATTTGCAAATATTTAGTCTTGTTTCATGAATTACCTGTTCATTCTTTTGATGGTAATTCTTTGATGTACAAATGTTCTAAATTACCTATTTTTCTAATTTTAACTATGCTGCAGATATCAAACTTTGCCCTACATTTTTCTCATCATCAAGTCTTGAATGAAAGAAAAACCGTTTAGTCTCTCCTATTAGACACAAAAATATAATTAAATGGGTTTTTCCTTCTTGTATCTTTTACTCCAAAATACTATTGGTATTATTGTTAACTTTGTAACTAAATTTTTTATTACTTAGACTAAAATTTATTTTAAATTAGGTCCACAGTTCACCACTGGTCATTTTTAGCATTACTTTATTTCTCTTTAATTTTGATCCATCTCTTCAGTTAAGTCTTCAAGTGAATTTTTCAAGAAAATCTAGGATTAAAATATATCTTCTATCTCTTGCATATTGGTTTAAAAAATGTTTTTATGGCCATACTACTTGATAAATACACACTTGGAACCACAAATCCTTGAATAATGTGTTTTTCCTACTAAATACAGATTTTCTTCTGCTCATTTTCAACATTTACTATTTTAACAAAGGAAGTTTTATTTCTTTAGCTATATAATTTTAAAAAATACTCTATGCTTTTAAGCTTTAGAATATTTTAAGTTTAAATTTTTGTACAGCATGTAGCTCTGTCTCTTGCTACTGATTTTTGTCTGGACTGTATGAGAACTTTAAATGATATATTCTTTTCTTTTCAAAGATAAAAGTTTTATTCACATCTTGAATATTGCTTTCATATTGTTCTGCTGTCTGCAAAATATAATTCTTGGTCTGACGTTACTGGCTGTGTTTCTTACATCTTTTCATGTTCTAATTTTTTTTTTCCATTTGTATTTTTAGAGACTTTTTCAAGTTTGTCCATATCACCAATTCAAGTTTCTTCATATTAATTTTACTGTTGCCTGAAAAATACATTTTAAATGTTTTACTTTTTCATTCAACCTTTCTTTCTTTGGTTCACTCCTGACTCTTCCTTTTTGAAAGAGAGATATAATTTACATAACAAAAATTTAACAATTAACTGTATAGCTGAACAGTTTTTTTAATGTATTCACAATGAACACTGCCAAGTCAATCACATTTTCATTACCCCAAGAAGAAACTTTGAATGTACAAGGGTGAGCAGTTATTCCCTTCCCTATTTTCTTTCCCTACAGTCCCTTGTCAACCACGATGCCACTTTCCATCTCTCTCAAGAATTATCTATTCTACACACTTTATTAAATGAAATCATACAACATGTGACATTTTAAGATTTGACTTTTTTCTTTATTTTTTCCTTTAATTATGTTAGTTTTAAAACATAACGCCAATCAAAATACCAACAGCATTCCTCACAGAGCTACAGAAAATAATCCTAAAATGCATGTGAAACCACAAGAGACTTGTAATAGCAAAAGCAAGGGTAACAAGGGCAAGGATGGAGGCATCACAATCAGAACTTAAATGGTATACTACAAAGTTACAGCAATTAAAAAAAAAAAAAGTGCACAGCACTGGGAAAAAAATAGACTTGTGGATCAATAGAACAGAATAGAGGATACAGAAATAACTCAGCTACCTTATCTTTGAAAAAGGATACAAATACTTTTGCTGGAGGAAAGATAGCATTTTTAACAAATGGTATTGGGAAAACTACCCACCTAAACCTATCCACTACATACAAACTAAAATCAAAGTGGATCAAGGATCTAAATACTAAAACAGAAAATCTGCTGGAAGACAAAATAGATAAAACTCCTAAGACACAGCCACAAGCAGAGACTTTCTGAACAGAACCCTGAGAATACAAGAAATAATATCAAGAATCATCAAATGGGGGAGCATATCAAATTAAAAGCCTGTGTACAGGAAAGGACATCATCAATAGAGTAAAGTGAAAACCTACACAATGGGAAAAAATTTTTGCCAGCTACTCCACAAAGGACTAATATCTAGAAAATATAGAGAACAAAAAAATTAGACCCCTACAAATATAAAGATCCTATCAAACAACAGATAGCTGAAATGAACAGATACCTCTCAAATAAAGAAACACAAATGCCCAATAAATATATGAAACAATGTTCAATACTGCTGGCCATTTGAAGTATGTAAAAAACAGTACTGTAGATGGTAGAAATTTGGTCATACTTTTGGAGGCCTTCTGCTATCCAATTACATCTCTACTATCCATCTGAAAAGGACAGTTTTCATTCTAGAAAGAATGGCTGTCTTAAAGAAATCAAATAATAACAAATGCTAGAATGGCTATGGTGAAAAAGGAAACTTCTTTATTGTTGGTAGGAATGTAAACTAGTACAATCACTATGGAAATCAGTACGGAGATTCCTCAAAAAACTAAAAATAGAAATTCCATTTGACCTAGCTATTCTATTCCCCTTCTTGTTATCTTCCTGAAAGAGTTAAAGACATCAATCAAATTAAAATGACACTTGTATATCATTGTTTATAGCAGCACAATTAATAACAGCTAAATACTGGAAGTAACCTATGTCCATCAACAGATAACTGGAGAAAGAAAATGTGCTTTTTTTATATAATGAAGTACTATTCTACCACAAAGGATGAACACCACTCATTTTAGAAGGGATACACCTGTGACCAGAAAGTTAGATGAAGTAAATCAGACTCAGCAGTTTAAATACCACATGGCTTCTCTCATGTAAGAAAGCCAATATATAAATCAAATCTAAAATAAAAGATAAACAATAGAAAATAGTAAGGTGGACCTTTGGCACATGGGAGATGGAAGAGGGAGGAAAGGAAATGAGCAGGGAGGGAGTCGTGAAGTGTTGTATACTGTACCAAGTTAAAATAAAAAAGAATTAAGAAACGTCATGTACATGTACCAACTCCCCTTAATGAGTGCAGTCATGTATACACAAACATGTACCAATAAAAATAAACAAATTCACAAACCAGTATGTCAGTATCTATGTATTTGGAGCTTTTTTGTTGAGTATTTATAATTGTTGTATTTTCTTGATGTATTAACCTTTTATCATTATAAAATGTCTTTAGTAACAATTTTTAAAGTCTATTTTGTCTATAGGGCCAGGGGTTTAGCTCAGTGGCAAAAGCGCCTGGCAAGCACCAGGTCTTGAGTTACATCTCCAGTAAACCCCCCACCCCCCAAAAAAACCTCTATTTTGTCTAACATTAGTACAACCACTCTATGGTATATCCTTTCTTATCCTTTTATTTTCAGCATATTTGTCTCTGAATCTAAAGTGAGTATTTTACAGACAGAATACAGTTGGGCCATGTCTTTTTTAATTTTTATTTTTTTGAGACAGGGTCTCAAATGTTTATAGCTACTTGGTCTCTTTTTATTTCCCTGATGTATTCAGTACTTTTTTTTTTTATAAAAACAACATTCCCTGAATACAGTGCACCACTGAGTCACCTTCTCCCTTCATTCCTTGCCATTGTCAATTTTTTTTTCTATAATATTATCTTCAACCGGATGGGAATATTAGAGATGTAAATGGATAGCAAGTCACTGGACGCCTCAAAAAGTATGACCAGATTTCTACCATCTTCAGATGTTCTGTCTTCTAATTTGAGAGAGGAATCAAAACTTTTCCTAATGATTAAATAAGCTTATTTTATTTCTGAGATGTGTGTTTTTAAAAATCACAGCTTTCTGGGAAGTGGAAATTTCTTCATTTTTAACTATAGATTTAATCCTTATATTTGGTAAGCATTTTTGTTGTTTGTTCTTTCAGCTCTATCACACTAGTGAGAAATTAAAGGTTTTATCAGAAGCTCTAATAAAGTTACCATTAAAAGTAGTTTGTTTTACTTTCATATAAAACTAATAATACCAAGGATAACTAACATCTTTTATTTGCAATCTCTACAGATACAATGATGGGAAAATTATGAAGAAAACAATTTGTACAAAGTGAAGCAAGTCATCTCCCCTTTTTTTTTTTTTCTTTTTTTGCTACCAGTGATCGAACTCACAACCTCGCGCTTGCCAGGCAGGTGCTTAAGTCACTGAGCTAAATCCCCAGCCCGCAAGTCATCTCTTATAGAACACTAAAAATGTTATCCCATCAATCAAAACCTAACAACATAACAACTCAGTACTCTTACTCTAAAAATCCTAAAGGAAGTACTTATTGAACTCCTCCAGGAAGTACTATTAATTTCCTAAGTCTACAATTACCCTGCAATGAACTAACAGCAATGCTGCAGAATATTTTAATTCTAGGGAAACAATGGCGATATGTAATAACTGATATACTCCATGAATTATGGGTTCAAGGTAGTTCAAAAACTCAACATCAGATACTGGTATGTTCTTTTCAACACTCTCATGGCTTTGCAAAGCTGAAATTTTTAATACTTACTTTAATAAAGAACAAGGAAGAATAGTAGATGTGTTCAACTTCATCTCAAGGCATGAGAAGTGGAATAGTGCCCAACAACCACACACAAGTATTTCATTAGAAGTGTGGTTATGAACAAAATAAAATGCTTGTCATTAAAAAAAAAAAACCCAAAAGGAAATAACAGTTTACTAAGTTGTTAGATAAAAACAAAAGATACTTATGCCCTAATACCTTAGGAGCTATTTGAAAAAATGCATGTTGATCACGCATTGTGAGTGATAATGAAAAGATACTTATGCCCTACTACCTTAGGCACTATTTGAAAAAATGCATATTGAACACGCATTGTGAGTGATAATGAACACGCATTATCACTAAGCTGAGAAAATAGTAACTCAGACATTAAGGATACTGTGAACCAACAAAGCTTGGGAAACTTTTGCCTAGATAGAATCCACTAATGCAAACAAGCTATACTTGCACTTTCCTTCATTAAAAATTATTAAATGCTTAAGTCTATGTAACTGATAAAATAACCTAATCTGAATCAGAAACCAAGACATAAAAAGCTCTTTATTTCACTGAAAGATTAAAGAGTACTGAACTTTCACTTTTGATTTCATAATTAACCAGCCAACACAAAAATAAAATTTCAAAACTAAAATTTTTAATATTTCTGTAAAATACCTGAATGTGTACTCTCAATAGTGGTGTCTGATTTGGAATCCAGAGCTGAAGGAATTGTTTGTAGTTGTGGAACATAGTACATCTTCGAACTACCAGCTGGCTTATATGGCAATAGTATAGGCTGGGCTATGGAGGTAAAGATGAGAACAATTAATAAGAAAATAGTTATTAATTCAAAGAGTATGTATTGAGTACTTTTTGTGTGTCAGGCAGTGTTCAAGTTTCTTAAGATATATTAGTGAACTAAAAAGAAATGCATTTTTGTTTTCAAAAGGATCCAGAACTGTAGAGGAGGGAGATAGTACATGTAATTAATTAAACAAACAGGGCTAGGGATGTAGCTCAATGGCACAGTGTCTGCCTGGCAAGCACGAGGTCCTGAGTTGGATTGCCAGTACCAAATAAATCAATAAATAAATAAGCAAATCATTTTAATTTTAATGTGATATGAAAAAAATTTAAAGAGATTAAGAACACAAAAGCAACTGGGGCAAGATGCAGTTTAGCATAATAGAAACAGGTTTCATTAAGAAGATGAGCTTTTAGCAAATCTCTATATGGATGGCTCTAAATGAAAAAATATGGTAGCTGATCTTATCCTACTCCCAGAGTCACAGTCAATAATAAGAAAGGCTTTGGAAAAAAGTTTTCATTATAAAAGTATAAATTCTCAATATTAATATATAAAACTGAAAAAAGCAAGATCCTACCACTTAAAGATAACTATTTTAATGTACATCCTACTAATTTTCCCATTTCTTACCTGCTTATATAATTTTTATCATGTAGTAAGTATAGTTTAAAATTTAGTCTTTCTACTTTAATAATAAAACATGACTTTTGAATTAAAATTTTTAATTATGAAGAATTCTGCAAGGGGCTGGGGCTATAGCTCAGTGGCACAATGCCTGCCTGGCAAGTGCAAGGTTCTCAGTTTGATTACCAGTACAAAAAAATAAAATAAAATATAATATAAAATATAAATAAATAAATAAATATAAAATATAAATAAATAAATAAATAAATAAAATAAATAAAAAATAAAATAAAATAAATAAATAAATAAAAATAAAATATAAATAAAATAAAATAAATATAAAATAAAAATAAAATAAAATAAAATAAATAAAATAAAATAAAATAAAATAAAAATCTGTGACTAAAGATATTTCTGTCTGTAGCATACTTGTCCTCCCTTACGACCTTTCTCTCAGGTAAATTCTCTAATTACAGAATTTAAATTATACCACTTATGAAGTTTAAAAAATTCAAACTGCATAAATGCTTTCTAATGTCTGTGCCAGGTACTTCAAATAGTGCTTGTACAGTGAGTCATTAAGAAATAATTATTTGTTAATAAAGGCAACTGTTTAAATGTGACTCTCATTTCATCAGTGTAGGACAGTGATGGTGAACATTTTAGAAATTTCCGTGATAACAAACAGCTGGCTGGGATACACATGCCTACACTGGTGGGTGTAGAAGATGAAGTTTTTTCCCATAGACAGCTGTCCCTTGATACATGGGGATTGAGACCATGACTTCCTAGGATACCAAATACGTGGATGCGCAAGTCCCTACTATAAAATGGCATAGCTTTTGCAAATTCTCTTGTATACTTTGAAGCATCTGTATTTTTATTTATTATACTATATTATTTAAGGAATAATGACAAGAAAAAAATCTGTACTTGTTTAGTTCAGCTGCAAATATGGTTTTCCGAATATTTTCTATCTGTAATTATGTAACGACAGATGCAAAACCCACAACTATGGATGGCCAATCGTACTTACTTTTCTTTCATGATATGATAGAAAATTGTCAAGTGGTTCCTCATATATTCCCTTATTTCTTCCTTCCACCTACACACTATATTTTCCAAGATATATGATCAAGTTCTGGACTACAGTATGAATGCAAGAGTATGTACAAATTCTAGGAATTCAATTAAAGGGATCCCATGAAAAGCCCATCTCTTCCTGGGTACTGCAGATTCCAATAGCTTCCATCCAAAAACAGAAATCATAATTAAAGAATGCCAGAGGGTTAGGGTTTTATAGCTCAGAGACAGAGCAAGTTTGGCATGACCAAGGCCCTGTGTTCAATCCCTAGCACAAAAAACAAACAAACAAAAAAGGTGGGGGGGATGCATAAAGCTACCTACTCAACTGCAGTGGAATTCCTGTGACAAAAAAAATGTTGATCTTACACCTTAACACATTAACACACACTAAATAAGCATTCAGTCAATTAATTTAAATCAATTGAAGCTACTACTTACTACACACTTTTTTGCCTGTTTCTTCACCTAGAAAGTGGGCTTGATAACAGTGCCTTTTACGGTTATTATGACAATTTAAGAACATAAGGTGCATCAATCTGTAACATTAATACATTTAGAGGTAAAGTACTAACTTCTATAAATTTGTTGTAATAACATATAATCTCTATTTTTCTTCTTTATGAGAAACCAGGGAAAATAAGAATTACTCTTTTATTTCTCCAAATTTTCTTTTATTATTCCTGACAAACTTTAAGATCAATTAAACAAGTTCCAAAGAACACTTCCAATTTTTAGCAAAATTATGGTAAAATATATTTACTAGGGGAATAAATGACATCTGTACAATATTCAAGTTTCACACTCACAAACATAACCTTCCCCTTTTCTATCTCTACACAAAGGATTAATATTTTTTCTGCACATAGGTCACATATATTATTTTGTTTAGGTTACTTCTGAATATTTTATGGGGTTATATTCATCACATGAATAAAACTCTGGAGACAGCTATCATTTCTCCTGGCTAAATACCTCATGCACCTTTAATTTACCCTTACAGATCACAATTTTTTTCTTATAACTGCTCTCCATTTCTAGATATATTTGTAGTTGCCCACATCTATTTTATAGAAATCAACATGCTCTTGACAGAGTATGATAGTCTTGGAGTAGAATAGGATCTCCTTCATTTTGAACATAACCATCTTATATTATCTAGAATTTTGTTACCATCTTTAACAGTTCTAATGATTTATTTTGGCACAATATTTTATATCATTAGTACCATGTTTCAAAAAAAGGGAAATTAATTTACAGTGAAGGAAATGAGGCAAAACATAGATGCTTAAAAGGATTCACAGTTCTTACCACATACCTTATCACCCATAAATATGCCGAAGATTACCAAAAAAAAAAAAAAAAAAGATTGAGCAACACTGATAACTTTAGGACAATAGTTTCTAAGGCTGAGATGCTATCTTACAGAATATGGGACACATGCTGACCCATACATGGTACTTTCCTATCTCAAGTACCAGAAAGAACGTATGCATTTAGGAATAAAGTTAGAGCCTTCTTAGAATCTTTTACTTTCAATCTTTGTAATTTTGAGATTTGTTAGATGGATCTTAGAAATAACAGAGAAACACTTCAACCAGAGACAGCAACTATCTAACCAATTTTCATTTTTCTCCCAGTAAAGCAAGACATAGGATAGTGTATGTAGTACTGACTAAATCTTTGACCTGAACTATCAGGAACAAAGTCATTAGAACATCACTAATACTTGATAGAAAATGATGAAAAATAATATTCGTGCTATATATGCAGGGTTAAAAAGTCTCAGATGACTTAAGAATACTGTACTACTCTATTGGGCAAAACAGCAAAACAGGAAATGCCATAGCCTCTAGATCTATTTGGTTACTGCTATGGCCATTATTGTTTTAATGCTGATTTATTAATTTTCTTCCTTCACCAGTGTATATAAATTTTGATGAAGTAATGGTTACATTTATCATTTAATTCAAAGGCTGCAAAAAAATTAATAATGACAAATGAATAAGTTACAATGGACCCAGAGCAAGAATCACTATCACATGAAGATGGAAAATTTTGAGATAAATGGTTTCTGAAGTTGTCAACAACTTATGTTTGGATGCAACAGTCTTAAGGTTACTTTGGACTGTTTGCCCTGGGGTAAAGGAGTACATGGCAAATAATATCCATGAAAAAGAAAGAAACAATTGGAGAAGAGTAGAGAAGAACATTAACAATAAAATATATTTCTTTTAAAATCTGAAAGTAGAGCCAAATATAAACATATAACATATTACTATGAATTTTATAATTTTTAGTGAGAAAATAGTTATATGTCCAACATACCATTGCTGTACTTAAGTTATCAGGGTTTGTTGTTGTTGTTATTGCTTTTGGTAGTACTGAAAATTAAACCCAGAGCCTCAGTGCTCTACTACTGAGCTACATACCAGTCCTTTTTATTTTATTTTCAGATAGGGTCTACCTAAGTTCAGGTTAACCCTGAGCTTGTGAATCCCCTGCCTCAGCCTCCCATGTAACTGGATTACAGGCATGTACCACTGCTCCTGGCTAAAGTATACTACATAAAATATACTTGTAGGGCTGGGATATAGCTCAATGTATTCACCTAGCATGTTTGAGGTTCTGGATTTGATAACCAGCACAGCAAATAAATAAAATACACTATTTTTTAAAAGCCTCAAAAAGTTTACTTTTGAGCCACAGTATTAAAAATACTGTAGCAGTAAGCTAAATAATATTAAAACTCAAAGTACATACAAAGCATTAATCATGACTTCTACTAATTGACCCATTTGATATGAACAGGGCTTTCTGCAGTATTCACAGCTAGGTTTACCCTCTTGTGATTCTGCCCTCATCGTAGGAGCAGCACATTAAAGCCATGGCTCATTAGTCTGCATCTCAAAAAGCAACTGAAAACATACCCAGATCATTTCTGCAGCCTGAAGCCAAACTCAGACAAACTCCAACTAATCCATAAGCCCGTGTGTGAAAAAAGAAAATGCCGGTTGTTATAAACTCCTGGATGTTTTAAAAACTGTTTTAAAAGAATCACTGTGGCAAGAGGTAACTGACATAAAGATGTCCTTTGTGATAATTTACTAAACTATATATATTTTGGTACACTTGGCTTTCATAATAGAAATGTTGAAGAATTATAACCACCTTAATACATGAATGAATTTAAATTCCATGCAAATTAAATACTGAACCAAGCAATATTCTTTATGTTTAGGTAGATTCTATCAATAGCTAAAGATGGACAAGTTTTTTTGGCATTAAAAAAAAACCTAAAAATCAATTTTGAGGGACCAGAGATTAGCTCAGCGGCACAAGCACCTGCCTGGCAAGCGCAAGGTTATGAGTTCGATTGCCAGTACCATAAATAAATAAATAAATAAATAAATAAATAAATAAAAGACTTGGGATGGGGGGTTAGCTCAGTGGCACAAGTGCCTGTCTGAGGGCCAGGGATTTAGCTCAGTGGTATAAGCACCTGCCTGGTAAGCCCAAGGTTGTGAGTTCGATCCCCAGTGTAAAAAAAAACAAAACAAGCGCCTGCCTGGCAAGCACAAGGTCATAAGTTTGATCCCCAATATGCAAAAGCAAGCAAGAAAGAAAAGCAAGCAAGAAAGACAGATAGACAGACAGACAAGAATCTATTTTGAATAGATTTATGCAAAACATTTTACAATTATATTTTTAAGTGCTGGGGTTCAAACCCAGAGCCTCATGCATGCTAGGCAAATGCTCTATGACAAAAGACAGGTCCTTACCACTAACCTATATTTGTATCTCCAAGTCAGAATACTAAATGCTTTAAAGTTAGTAATAAAGCTCCCACCTTTACTTGGGGAAAAAAATAAGAACTGAGCTGTTTATATTTCTACTGTATGCTTAAAAAGGAAAACAGTTTATAATTCACTTGAATTTTGAATGTTATAGGCTATAAACACTATCAAAATATCACAGCAACTACAGCATATAAGACACTACATGCATTTTTCATGGCAGAGACAGCTAGCTGTTCACCAAAATTCATTTCCTCATCCTGGAAAAAATGCAGTTGGAAAGTCACTAGTGCCACTTCTAGGGTGGGTCTATAAAAAAACAAACAAACAAACAAACAAACAAAAAACTCCCACAGGTGTTTTGCTTTTTGTTCTTTCCCATTGAGTATAATAGTAAATCTAGGATAACTTCTGTTTCTACATTTTAAAGATAGCAAGGAAAGCACTCAACCTGGGTAACAGGTGACTTTTATAAGCAAGAAATAAACTGATACTGTATTTACTCTATTACATAGTTTTACATCTATTTATAACATTATGTGGTAGTATATAAAATGCAAATAATGTATTTGTCTACCTGAAGGCAGACTTCAATGTTTTTAAGTTACTACATACCACACCTGCACTCTTAACAAACATCAGTTATCAAGAGATGAAAGTAAATCAACATCAGGCAGCATGAATTCCACATATATTGTTAACTCTACTGCTAGTTAAGATAAAAAAAAAATCTTAGTCTCTTTATAACTACATAAATTAAAAAAGATATAATAATAATCATGTAGATTCCACTGTTTAAATTAAAATTAGATTTAATGACAAAAAAGACAATAACAGGTTTCTAAGATACACACAAAAATAGGGGCAATAGCCTTAAACGTAGTCACACTTTCTTACCATCTGTGCCACGATTAGAAGTAATCTGTTGCACGGAAGATGATGAAGCAAACCTGACAGGAACTTTCTGTAGCTTTTGGGTAGTGGGCTCTAGAATTTCCTGTCCATGATCTTCAGCATTAATAAAAATCTCAGAAGAAAACACAGCCTTTTCTGGACTTTCTGTTGTTATCTGAGTGACTGCATCAGATGATAACTTCCCAGAGAAGGCAGAAAATTGGGTCTTATTCTGTTCTGATGAACTGAACAAAAAAAGACAAGAAATGAAAGAGCACATTTTTGGCCAGGAATATTTAGGTAGCTACAAAGAATATTTTGTGAACACAACAATATTTTGTGAACCACAACAAGGGTATTTCCATGGTACCCTTCATTGTGTTAGATACATATTAAAATGTGCTCATGTATGTCTTTTATTTACTTTAAAATCTACCATTTATTTATTTATGGTGTTTGTTTGAGACATGAGACAGGGTCTTGCTATGCAGTTCAGGCTGGCCCTGAGTTCACTTTGTGGCCCAGGATGGTCTCAACTCACAGTGATCCTCTCCTGCCTCAACCTCCCGAGTGCTGGAATTACAGGTATGTGCAACCATGCCTGGCTTGTAAAGCCTACTTTTAATGTACAATGCCGTTGTACAGTTTAACTGACGAAATAGTGGCTTTCCGTTAATGTGAATATACACTCATTTATTAGACAGCCACTATAGAGGACTGTGCTACATATCTAAAATGTGCAAAAATAACGAAGAAACAGTGTCTTACTTCAAGGGGTTTACATTTAAGTGGGGGAATAACAAGTTTTCAAGAATGTAGTTATATATTTCCATATACAGAATTCATATTAAAAGAGTAAAAAATGATTGAATAGAGAGGAGAGACATGTTTTGCTTAAGAAGAATTCTAAATAATGTATGTGTACAACTCCCATAAAAGGAGGTAAAGCTTAGTATCCACTCCTCACCTTAGGAACAGGCTGGACTTCAAAAAACAGAGTATAAGATGGAGGTATGGAGCAGTCAGTAAACACTGCCTTTTCCACACAATCCAGGCTGTCTTTACCAGTGACAACAGGAGACTATCACATTCTCTGTATGATGTGAAACAGGGGCACTTCTCACCAATATGGCATTCTTTGCCTAAACCTGAAATTCCAGTCCATTATGAGAAAACACTAGCCAAACCCAAACTGAGGAACCACGCACAAAATGTCTGACCAGTATGCCTCAAATCTGCTAAGTTCATGAAAAACAGGGAAGGAATAAATGATTGCCATATACCACAGGAGAAAGACATGATAACTGGCTCTGTCCAGTTGGGTTGCTATGTGGCTTATAAATAACAGAATGTGATCAGAGGAGACAAGATGGCGGACTGGTAGGTAGCAGGAGAGAGACCCTCTCTGAGAGAGACAGCTCAAATGCCAGAATAAAACACCCTGGAGAGACCCAAACAGAGAGAGATAGACTCTCACAACACATAAAGAAACTAAAGCACAAAAACCCGCTCGAATAAGAGGTCCTGGGGCTACTATTAGTGAAGATACGATCGCGAGCACGGCACCCGCCTCGAGACGCCTGAATTCCGCCCGACCTGAATAAGCGATCCAAGCCAAAGAGACTGGCTTGAGCCGCCGGAGCCCGGAGCTGAACAGCCCAGCATGCAGTGCAGCTCGCCGGGACCGGCACTGCACACGACCCACCCAGAGGCACCGTGAATTCCCACCTCAGCCTCGCTGAAGTCGGAGGTCGGGCAGTCCAGCAGTTCTCAGGGACACGGTGAGTGATGAGAATAAGACTCTCCCACGGGAAATGGGAAACCGACTGGACAACATGTTGGATTTGGGCAGGACAGCTCTAACTCCATAAGGAAGTGGCTTCAGCTGGTTATTCCCCTCGCCGAGCTGATTGGTGGAATCTGCTTGAACTAGGCCACGCCCCTGGCGGGGACCCAGTTACTTCCCTGAGATCAGTGCACACTGACTCAGTGAAGGCCTGCAAAGGTTGACTGGCCCAGAAAGGAGGAGCTAGCGCACACTGCCCGTGGGTGAACTGTAATCTCTGATAACCTATTGAAGAGGGCTAAAGCTCCTAGCCTGCGCCCTCTAGAGAAACCTTAAACAACAAGAAAAGGGTCTGGGAATTACACTGTACACTTGTATGGAAGGAACCAAAAACATGACGAAAGGGAGAAATAAGAAAACATTCCCATCCCCCAACCCTGAGAACATTGATCCAGGAGAGGTAAATACAAAAGAGACTGAGGCCAGCAAAAATGCAACATCAAACACAGCATTAGCGGACATAAAGAGATATATTCAAGACCTCATAAGCGGGACCAAAACTGAAATATTAATTCAAATTAAACAAGAGATAAGTAGATTAATAAAAGAAGGGCTGGGTACCTCTCAAGAAGACACAGACAGAAGAATAGAGGAACACAAATGGAGAGAAAAATTTATTGAA
>PVJX010006197.1:0-79508 GCA_004027295.1 Dolichotis patagonum
GTCTCTCTCCTTCAGGCTGCCAAAAGTCTGCCACACTCTCAGCCTCCCCCAGAGAGCGGGGGAGTTCCTTGTTCCCCGAGTCAACTGCATAGTGCAGGTCCCAACCTGCCAGGGTCTCTCTCCTTTGGGCTGCTGAAAGTTGGCCACACTCTCAGCGGTCCCCAGAGAGGGGGGGATTTCCTTGTTCTCCCGGCACCCCGAGTCAACTGCACCATGCAGGTCCCGAGGTGCCAGGGTCTCTCCCCTGCAGGCCCCCTAAAGTCCGCCATACTCACCTGCTATTTGTTTCTGATGAATTGACCATTCCATTTCCAATGTTCTGAAATGGCCAACAGACCACAGAAAGAATTCTCTTTAGGCTCCTGTTTGAAACCAGACTTCTAAGTTCTTATGTATAACTAAACTACATCTAGATTAATACACACAAATTTCATTATGCAAAATGTTTCTTATGTTCTTCCCCTTTCCAGTCCAGTATCTTCTCTTGAGGTAAACATCTTTTAAAAATTTAGCATAGATTTTGTTTAGTTTTCTATATATGTAGATTTACATATTTAGTTTCTCTCATTTAACATCATGTTTTTTGAATTTCATCCACGTCATTGTGAATATATCCATGGCTGGTTTTCTTTATTGGTGAGTAATATTCCATTGTGGGACCATACCATAAATTATTTATGTTCAGTATGTAATTTTGTTTATTGGAGTTGCCAGATTTCTAGTCTTACTTGCCAACTTTTGTGTACTGCTTTCTTTCTTCTACTTGTCTCCTTTATTTTTCTCCATTACCTGCAGAATCGTTTATGACATGGCATATAATCATTTCACTGCAGCTGTGCCGTATGTGTAGAATTACCTAAATAAACTAAGTCTGATATTTCATACTTGTTGTTTTGCTCCTAAGTATATGTTGTAACACTTCGAAATCTGCTGGCTTCCTAGTTGCCAATGTCCTTTCCCCTGGTTATCAGCTTTTCTCCTGAAATAATGTGTTTCTTTTTTTTTTTTTTTTGGTGCTGGGGATTGAACTCATGACTGCCTGCTTGCAAAGCAGGCGCTTAAGCCACTGAGCTAAATCCCCAGCCCAAAATAATCTGTTTCAAGTAACGTATTATGAGCTTTGAGCCAGGCCTGGCTACACTGTAATTGGAATATGTTGTTGTCTTTTATTAAGAATATGACTTCTTTGAAGACACTTCCCTGTCTCATTCATCGTAGTACTGTAGTGCTTAGGTACTGTATGCACTAGATGTTTGTTAGACATAGGTCAGAGAACAGAATTCACTCAGACAAACAGGCATCCAGAATGCTTTCTGGAGCAGATAGTAGTATTTAACATTTGAGTTTCTTTTTGGCAATGGGAAGAAGCCAGGGAGGACAATCCAGAGGCAGAATTGTAGGCATTTTGGGGAAAAAAAAATGTTCTCAAAATCTTCTTTCAATCAGGCTGAAATAAAGTGGCTAATAATATTTTTGGTTAAGTACTTAAGACTTACTGTTGTTGATTTATAACTATTTTCAAGCAAAGGCATTAATCTGCATTGTGAAAATTGAAGTATTTCCTTCTTGATCATTCTATTTGTGGGTTTTTACTAGTTGTTTCTTTAATCTGAAGATTTATAAAGCTGTTGTAGACTAGTAAAAGTAGAGTAGGAAGATAAGTAACATACTTAGTTAAAAAAATTTTCAGCATTTCTGTGAAAGGAAAAATGAAGAAAGAAACTGAAGAACTGTGCTCTAGAAGTCTAGTAACATTTTTTATTTCTGTAGCTTAGGATACTTGCTGTTTGTTGAAAAGTATTTTTGAAAAAAAAACTAGCATTATAGATATTTAATATATATACATATATTTATACACACAATATAATTTTTTTGAAATGAAGAAGGATTTTTAAAGAGTTTAGGACATTTTGACTAGTGTTTTTCTTCTGTATTTGAAATTTGGCTAGTTGAGTTGGCTATAGTAGTCACTTGGGACTGACATACCTGAAGCCTGTTTGCCCTCTAGCAAGTTCGAAGCAAGAAAAGGTTCTTCCCCAGTGGGACCAATTTGTTGCTTTTCCTCTGATAAGCTTGTTTTAGAGATGGAATCGAAGGTTGGATATTGAACCTGTTTTATGCTGTTGATTATATCTCCCTACAAGTATTTTTAGATAAATTATTACCAAATATAGAACATTGATTATCTTTTGTTATAGATGTGAAATATGTCAAGTTTTTTGGTTGGTTTGAGTTATTTTACTTTGAGACTGATTCACTTATGTGTCTTGACAATATTTTAGATTAATTTTTCTCTTGAGGTTGATGGATGTAACTCAGTTTCAGAATCTGACTCTATCTGAGTTGGACCCTGAAGAAAAAAAATAGAATTTTAATTAGAGGCTGATCATGAGATATTATGGGAAGGTAGGGGATAAACTAAATCATTTGATTTAGTTTTTAGAAATTATTTCATAAAGCAGTTTAACTGGATATCTAACTGGATATTCATATTGACTAGTGGCATTTTCTTAAATACACAGAAGTTTATATTTTACTGCAGGTTAGAGATTCATTATTTGATTGTTTCCTTCTTTTTTTTCAAATTGTTTAAATGCTCTTGAACCTGTCAAGAAATACTTTGAAAGTCTCTATACTGTTACTAATTCAATTATTTCTGTATTACACTTTGGACTGTGAGGTTTATAAAAAGTGACGAGCTTGAAATCAGGAGGGTAATTGCAAAAATAGAATTAGAAACTAGATCTTTTTATCTACAGTTCATTTGAGATGATTATTAGAACTGGTATTTTAAACCTTTTCAGGTCTTCTAGTTTAGCTGAGAACGATGGGCCTCCCTGTCACATGATTGGTGCTTAGTAAAGATTCCTTTAATGTCTTATGAATTGGTTAATACTGTAATTAAACTGGTTTTAACTCATACTTGATACAGTATTAGTTATAGTCTTTGTAGTTACAATCAAGTGTGGTTAGTGTTGTGTGGTTTATGTTAGGGAAAGGCACTGTGTTTTATTTATTAATATATATGCAACTGCCTAGGATAAAACTTGATTCAAAGTAGACTGGTAATAAATATCAAAAGTTTAAATGGAATTATAAACTTCTTGGAAGTGACAAACTGAAACTTGGAAGAGTTGAAAATTTATCTCAGTTAAAATTTGTGAAAGGAGAAATGACACTGCAAGAGTTGAGGAAAAAAGAAAAATTGGTGAAACTGCAAGACATTTTTGGGTATAGAGTTCAATGTGACATGAATGTAGAGTGACTAGTGTGAAGTTAAGACTAGAAGGTGAAGAGAAACTATTGAAGGTGTTTAAATGTGAGGAAATGATGCGATTATATCTTTTTTTATTTGTTTTTTGGTTGGTTGATATTTTGTTTTTGTTTTTGTTTTTAGTTTTTTGTTCTGTTTTGTGCTGGATATTGAACCCAGAGATATGTGCATGCTCACAATAAACACATGCTCTAGTGCTAAGCTCTACCCCAGCCCTACATTTGTGTTTTATAAAAAAAGCCTAATGAAAATAGTGAATATTTAATAGAAATAAATATGTGAGGTAGAAGATTTAATGCTGATGATCTCTTTCTAGTTCTGTGTTTTACTACTCTGCTAGGTATGTCTTAATTTAGTCAAGTTGATACAACATGCTTAATGGTCATATTGTTTACTTTCTGTCTGACAGATTGTCAGTTACTGTCTTTTATTTTGTCACTATACCAGATGTTTTCCTCTTTCCTCCCGCTGCCTCTCATTACTAATAAGTTTGTTTATGTAATTTGTGGCATTCATGTGTGGGGCTGTATATCCTCACTCCTTGTTTAACAATGTTTGATTTAACTCTTTAGAGAATTAGTTTGTTTGTTTGTTTCTTTCTTTCATTTATTTTCTGGTACTGACCATCAAACTCAGGACCTCTGCTTGCCAGGGAGGTGCTTGTGCCACTGAGCTATATCACTGGCCTGAGTTACTTTAAGTGTATTATTTGCTCAAAAAGCATTTACTCCTTAAGGATAAATTTTAATTTTTAAGTCTTATATCTAAGAGTTTCCAAATTCATGTATTACTTAACTTTAACAGTTTCATTTCTTACTGTTTTTCTTTATTAAGATCCAAAGAAATGAGAAAACTTTATATGGATAATTGTACAGGGAAATGGAGGACAAAGGTATGATTTGTTGGTAATAGACTGTAGGGTACATAACAAAGCCTGTTCTTTCAGACTCTTGGTATCTCTGTTTGACATTCTTTATATCCATAAAGGGAAAGGCATGTGTCAAATGAGACTTCTTAGAGGAAAAAAGAGAAACTCAAAAGAATGACCTTCTTTGGTATTAATGGTCTGCTTTTGCTGTTTCCTCAAATGCCAAGATACCATACTTAGGAGTAGCATTTCTTGCATAGTCCCCAGGAAGTCACTTTTCTCTCTGTCGTGCTTATCAACTGAACTATGTATTAACTGAATGGTTTAAAAGCACATCAAAAAAAGACACTTAAGTATTGACACCTCCTGTAGTATTCTTTGTGTTAATGGGTTCGTATTTTTTGACTGAATGATTAAAAACTAAAACCGTAATACTTAGATTTGTTTTTTAACATAGGTTTGTGTAATGTTTTTCTTTTTTACTCTTTACAGCTCTCAGATGTTTTTGCCTGATTAAAAAGCAAAATCAGATAAAGCCAGACTTATTTTATTTAATGTTTATATAGTATTTACTGTATATCAGGCATCATTATAAATGTTTTATAAATATTAGCTCAGAATTTAGCAATGAAAGGGCTAAAATTGAAATGAGGGTAATCTGGCTTCAAATTGTGCTTTGGCGGGGGGGTGGGGTACTGGAGATCAAACTCACGACCTCGCACTTGCCAGGCAGGTGTTATGCCACTGAGCTAAATCCCTGGCTCAAATTGTGCTCTTAAAGATTGTTATATGCTCTTACCAGAACAATAAATAATTGAGCTGTAAAGTAACAAAATCATATAATCAAAACATATAATTATACATATATGCTGATGTCATGTATATTCTTACTATTGGTTCCTTTCTGTCATACTTGGGAAAATAGAGACACAATATTAGTTCTCATACTTCCCTATTGATAATCTCTCATCCCAATTCTAAGTACAGTGTCTTAATGGATGATCAAAACTGTGGTGAATGTTGAAATATTAAAGTTTATTACAATAAGACATTGCATTAATCCCTTGAAAATATTTTCCCTTGTCTTTACACACAATTATCCCATCATCATTGCCTCCTTTCTTTCCTTTCTTCCTTTTTTTTTTTAAGATAGGGTCTCACTATGTAGTGCAAACTGGCCTTGTACTCACAATGTAATCTAGGCTGGCCTTGCACTTACCATGATCATCTTGCCTCAGCCCCCAAGTACTGAGATTACAGGTGCATTGCAACTTTCTGAAGCAGTTCTGGAATCAAGGTGTGATTTTTAAAAAAATTATATATATACTGTTCCAAGTACTGTCTGGTGGAAAGGCAGCCTCATGAAGATATTGCAATGTGTGTCCTTATCTACCTTTTTAACCACATTTGTCACTTTACCAAAGTCAAATGAGCATGAAATGTAAACATTTAGAAATCAATTCAGGGCATTGAGGCAGCCATAATAGCACAAATGAAGATATAAAAAAGTTCCAAAACTACTTCAGAAAGTGGCAAGAACGATGGGATAAGTGTGTTTGAAGTGAGGGGAGAGTATTTTTAGAGAGATTAATAGCAATGGATCTTTCATGGCAGTACATTTTATGTAAGCACTCGGTATTTTTTTTTAATCGCATCTTATAAGCAGAATTGTACAGTATTCATTTTGGAGAGATTCGGTTATTTTACTTAGCAGAATGTCCTTGGAAGTTCATTTATTTTGTAGCATTTTGCCAAACTTTCTGCCTTTTTAATGCTGCATAATAAATACTCCATTTAAGTATAACTCATTTATCTTTTATGCATTGATGAACATGCTGTTCAGTAATCTAGTTTGATAATGTGACAGTGTCCCGTGAATGTGGATGATTATCTTTTTGAGACCGTGTTTTCTGTTCTTTGGGTATATACCTAGAAATGGAATTGCTGGGTTAATACGATAACCCTATTTTTAGTTTTTAAAGAAACCATCACACTTGTTTCTCTAGTGGCTGTATGATTTGACATTCCAAGTAACAGTATACAGATGTTCCTGCTTTTCTACATCCTTACAATACGTACTGATTTTTTTTTTTTAAATAGTAGCTATCCTACTGGTGTGAGATGATATCTTATTGTGGATTTACTTTTATTTGTTTGACATGTGATCTGTGTTGTTAAGGCTAACCTCAAATTCTTGGACTCTGATTATCATCCTGCCTCAGCCTCCTAAATACTGAGAAACAGACAAGTACTACTATACCTAGCTTTTATTGTGACTTTGATTTCCATTTCCCTGATAATTAGTGATATAACTCTTTTTATATACTTGTTGGCCAAGACTTTTTAAACATTTTCAAGTTGGGTCATTTGCTTTTCTGTTTTTGACTGGTATAAGTTCTCTATTCTGGATTTGAATCTCTTATGAAATAATTTACAAATATTTTCCCCCATTCTGTATTGTCTTTCTATGCTACATAGGTTGTTTTTCATTACACAAAATTTAAAATTTTCACTAGTCCAGTTTTTTTTTTTTTTATTGTCTGTGCCTTTAATAATCATATCCAAGAAAGTACTGCGGAAACCAGTGTTAAGAAGCATTTGCCTTGTATTTTCTTCAAAGAGTTTTGTAGTTTTAGATCTTATATTTTGATCTTTATCCACTTTGAGTTAATTTTTTGTATAGTGTTAGGTTAGGGTCCAATTTCTGTCTTTTTTTTTTTTTTTTTTTTTGGTGCTGGGGATTGAACTCATGACCTCATGCTTGCCAGGCAGGCACATAGGCCACTGAGCTAAATTCCTAGCCGAAACTTCTGTCTTTTCCATGTGAATATTTAGTTCTCCTTAGCACCATTTGTTGAGGAGGGGTTTTTTGATTACATTACAATTGTATTAGTGTTTATTAGATTTTTCATATCTGTTAGTGTTTGTTTTATCTTTTCCTCTTGAATTGTTCCCTTAACAAGGATGTAATGACTTTCTTTGTCTCTCTTAATCAGTCTTGGCTTGATATGTACTTTATCTGAAATAGAATAACTATCCCTGTTTTGTCCAGGTTCCTGTCACATGGAGTATTGTTTTCCATCCCTAACTATCAGTCTACAACTTTTTGTATTAAATGTGTTTTTCTTGTGTGTAGCATATTGCTGGATCTTGCTTCTAGATTTATTCTGCCAAGACTGTTTTTTTTATTGGTGAATTGAGACCATTAACATTGATGGTTGTAAGTCGTCATATGTATTGACTTATCCTTGTCATTATTTTCCTATTGTTGGCTTCCTTTTTCTCCCCTCTTTTTAATTGCTTTCCTTGGTTGGTGGATTCATTATATATGCCTCAGTAATCTGTATGTCGAATTCTTTTTCCACGCTTAGTAAGTTTTCTGCCATTATTTCTCTGAACAGTTTTTTTTATATTGTTTGTTTTATCTCCTGCTTTTTTATTGGCTCTAATCAATCTTATATTACTCTTCTTTGGGTCCAATAACAGCCATTGGACTGATTTTTCATGGTCCTTTGCTATTTTTAAGAAATCTTTCTTTTCATGATTGCTAACCACAGTCCTGTTTTTGACATCTGATACTGTCCTCACATTGGTTCATTTTGCTACATATAGTTTCAATAGAATTTTTAATCACCTAGATATCTGATTAAATTTGTTTTGTGGATTCTGTTTCTCTCCTATATTGGGCATTTATTGTTTCCACCATTTTCCTAAGCTCCTCTGTTTTTTTTTTTTTTTTTTTTTTTAAATCTGTAGCTTCTCTAGATTCTCTAATCATGCCCTTTCTTATGGATGTTGCTGCTGAAATTATCTGAGAAATTTTGATTTATTTTTTTTTCTAGTGCCTCATTTATCTGCTTTGATACTTCTGCTGCACTTCAGAGAGTGCAGGTATGGGTGGCTTTTGAATTGTACTACCTTATTGTCCCCTGGGTTTGACTGTGACAAGTTGGAAGACTGGGGTTGCATCTTGCTTCTTGGTGGTTTCTTTTCTCTTTCTCTTGCTCTCTTTTTCTTTTGTTCTCTCTTTCTCTTTTCTTTTCTTTCTTTTTTCAGTTTATTTTCTGCCTTGCTGCTTATAAACAGTAGGTATCTTTGTTTGCTTGGTTCCAATCCTTAGGAAATGTTTATGTCTCAGAGATGTCTTCCATATATAGCTGGCTTTTGGGTTTTGATTCTGTTGTAAGATCCTAACTCTTGAACTTACCAGGGATGAGAAGTTGGCTGGCCTATATTATTATGACCTTTAGGCAATCTTAGTCTTGGCATATAAGGAAGAGCAACTGATTAGAACAATTGTGTCATCTTGGCTAAAGTAGTATAATCAGTAATAACATTATCATTTAACATACCCTATAAAATGACAACTCTGAAACTATTAATTTGGCACCTTTAACTATAAGAGCAGGATTTATAGTTAAATAACCAAATCTGAAACAAACCTGACTGGGCATGGTGGCACATGCCTGTAGTCCCAGCACTTGGAAGACTAAAGGAGGAGGATTGTTACTAGTTCAAGGCCAGTCTGGGCTACATACACAGTTGAAGGCCAGCCTGAAATACACAGTGAGACCATGTCTTAAAAAACAAACAAATAAATAAAAATAAGCCAGAAAATTGCATACAGTATATATGTATCCTCAGTATGGTTCTTTTTTTTTTTTTTTAAAAACAGTACTGGGGATCGAACTCACTACCACACACTTGCAAGGCAGCACTTATGCCGCTGAGCTAAATCCCCAGCCCCTCAGTATGGTGACTGTATTTTTAGCAGAGAAAATTTCAAAGGCCTTGGGGGAAAAATAGAGCAAGAATTTTAAGGGATTAGAAACAAGGCTGGAGGACCAAGGAAGATTTTACAAGCTTTAGGAACTAGTCAAGACGATATAAGGGAAAGAAAGAAGAAGAATCAGAAATGAGCAAAATAAAACAATGCTTATTCATATAAAAACAAGAAGTAAATCTAGAAAAAGAGAAAAAAATTAAAATAATTTAAAAATTAAAAAAAGTTAAGTTAAAAAGCCAAGAAAGGAAGTAGGAGAAATATTGTCCAGTTCAGTGTATGTCTGCTGCCATTGGTTGACAGAAGGCATAAGACAGAGCCCAGATCCATGTTAACTGATCCCAGCAAACTGGAAGTAGAATAATGGCAATGGTGGATGATCCCCGCAGATCTGTAGTTCAGGTTTCCTGGCTTTGAGGTGGGGACTCTGATTTTTTAGCTCACAACATTGAGTGACTCCTGCTGTTTTGAACTTGGCTCTCTGTTAGATTTGGGCTTGGCTCCTTACCCATGCCAATTTGAAATTTTTTTAAATTTTATTTTAAAGGAGGTAAAATTAAACACAACAAAACAGAACAGAATGGGAAATAAGAAAGTGTAAATTTCAAAGCTAGACAACCAGAGATCTTCACTACCTGTCATATTGTCTGTTGTTTTCTTCCAGGTGGTTGTTCATATCTTTGCATATGGGGAACTCATACTAAATAACATAGCCAATCTTTTCACAAGATGTGTAGTTAACTGACTCCCACTTGCTAAGGGGGAGGGGGACACGGGACAGGGGACAGGACAACAAGAGATGTTTGATTCTCAGCCCAGGTGCCAGCAGGCTCCCAGCCACCCCCAGAGAGGGGAGGAGTGGAGTTCTTTGATTCCCCAGTCAACCACACAGTGTGGGTCCTGATGCCGTGCAGGTCCTGATGAGCCAGAGTCTCTTTCCTTTGGGTGCTGAAAGTCTGCCACACCCACAGCCACCCCTAGAGAGGGGAGGAGCTCCTTGTTCTCCTAGCACCCTGAGTCAACTGGATGGTGCAGGTCCTGATGTGCCAGGGTCTCTCCCCTGAAGGCCTCCGAAATTATGCCACACTCACCTGCTATTTCTTTCTGATGAATTGACCATTACATTTCCAACAGACCACAAAATGAAATGGCCAACAGACCACAAAAAGAATTCTCTTTAGGCTCTTGTTTGAAACCAGCAGCTATAGCAATCTGCTGTCCTTGCTTCAGGGCCAAGCCAATTTGAATTTGGATGCACCTCACTTTGACATGGAGCCACTAGATGGAGCCAACCCCATAGCTGTTCTGAGTTCTGCCTTCTGTTGGCCCCTGCACAAAATGGCTACCAGCCAGTTGCCCCGTCCTGAGGAGTGTGTGAACCCAATAACTCACCAGCCACTGTAGTGTACAGTGTCCACTGCTCTGTTCCACTTGTGCATTTCTCCATGAAAGCCTCTTGGATTGCCAGTAATCACCACGTTGCAGAAAAACCAGTATCAAACCTAATGGAAGACTTTTTGCATCAAGGAATCTGGAATGCACCATTTACTGATCTTACATTGGCAGGCTGAGAGACTATAACAGGGTTCAAATCAGGCACAAGTCAGCTTAGACTTCAGTTTAAATACAGTTTGCAAGCAGGAAGTACAAAGCTGATGACAGGTTACTACGTGATTGATTGCATAAATTAAGTAACATACTGTCAGGCAAGCTAGTTCGAAATAGTTGTACTTAAAAGGAATTGTTTATTATAATGTAAGAACATCCTGGG
The DNA here is from genome assembly GCA_004027295.1 of Dolichotis patagonum. NCBI lineage: Eukaryota > Metazoa > Chordata > Mammalia > Rodentia > Caviidae > Dolichotis > Dolichotis patagonum. Next base: position 10,697 of record PVJX010006197.1, read on the forward strand.
AACAAGGGATGGGGTTTTGAGCAGAGCAAGCAGAGTTAAAGGTGTCCTTGACTGGACAAGTCTTTCCCAAAGTCCCTGAAGCAAGTCGAAAATAATACATACTCTTTGAACCAAGGAAAACACAAGCTGGATATGGTCAAATGATCAGAAGTTGGTAGCATTATGAGAGTAAAGTAGCTGGACTCAGACAGTCCAGGCTGACTGAATTTAATTTAGCAGGGTACTTAACATGCTAAGCAGCAGGAGCATGGGCAGAAGCCACTATTTGATTTTTAACTTTGCTATATGCCTTTAAGTATGGTATTCTATAACTGTGCCATTACTGTTTTTATAACTGTGCCTGTACCACCATGCCTCTGCGTGTTCGAGACACCCTCCTACCTGTGAGCTGACGGTCAAGGAGAAAGCACTAATTACTATCTCCCTCCTCCAAATTGTCTCTTCTTACTCTCCCTGTAGGCTTGAATTTTCACTTCAGATCCTTGCTAACTTCTGGGGAAATGACTTCCCTCCATTTCTTCCTCATGTTGCTATATTCCAGCATGTGGATTCCAAATATTAAAAAGACTTTCTCTGCTGTTCACCATTCTGCCATTTTACCAGAAGTCTCTAATATTTTCTGACTCAGTTCTAATGTTGGGTCATTCAGGTATCCATGACCATTTTGTAGCATTTTGAATAGTCAAATATTTACGTTTTTTTCCCTCATCTAATCACGGTCTTCATTCTATACTTCTCTATCTATCATACCTTTCTAACTTCTTTGGCTTACATGATCCAAGTCATCACTAGCTGTAGCACATGATGACTCACTTTCAACCTCCTCCCAAAGTTGTAAAAGCAGATTTTCATGCAACATTGTACTTAATTGGACCAATTCTAGAAGAGAAATAAAAAGAAAACATGTAATAGAAAAATTACAAATACAGGAAAATGTGACATGGTACATAATGTGGGTAAAACTAATGTATTTACATGTGTGTGCACACCTTGCTGTTCATTATACTAAGTGGTGAACCCAGAAATTGCTTCCTGTATTCCCCAACACAGCTACAAAGCACATAGTTACTCTGAAGTAAATGTTTTATTGGAAAAATATGATTGGGATATATTTTACCCATCATGATACCCCATATTAAAGTTTTCCAGTCAGTGAGCATGATATGTTTCCCATTTATTTATATCTTTAATTTCTTTTCAGCACTATTTTTTCCCCTCAGTTTTTAATATATAAGCTTTCTGCCTTTTGGACTGTCTGTTCCTAAATATTTTGTTCTTTTAGATGCTTTTGGAATTGAAAGTTTTCTTGAATTTGGTATAGAAATATGTTTTTGTGTTCATTTTTTTATAAGCTGCAATTTTCCTTAATTTAAATTTTTTTTAATTTTAAAATAAAAAAGATACTGAATTTCAAAACACAATAGTATATTAACAGTGGTTAATATTGTGTATCATTATCTTCAAAATACTTGCTCAGATTACAAGATAGGCATGAAAAATGAACACACAATAAAAGCATACTGTTCTTTTTTGATGAATTAATAGAGATTAGTAGTACAATTATCTATCTTGTGTGTATGTGTATATATATATATATATATATCATCTTTTCCCTTCTTTCTTCATGCCCCTATCTCAGATGTTCTTTCCTTTTGAGTAGCTCCTTCCCCTTTCACTTTCACACTACATATTGTATATTTTGGATCTTATTTACTCTTTCAGTTTTTTACATTAGGGAGACAAATGATGTTCACACATGTGAATCTAATTTGTTTCACTAAAGAGTATGGTCTCTAGTTACATCCATTTCTGTATAAAAGCCTTGAGTTTATTCTTTATAGTGAGTAGTACTCCATTGTATAAAAATACCACATCTTTTTTTATCCATTCTGCAGTTGATAGGCATTTGAATTGTTTCCAAGATTTACCTATTACAAATTGTGCTATTGGGGCCGGGAATTTAGCTGAGTGGTGTAAGTGCCTACCTGGCAAGTATGAAGTCATGAGTTCGATCCCTGGTACCACAAAAAACAAAACAAAACAAAACAAAACCAAAAAAATACCAACAATAAATAAAATTAAAATTAAAAAAAAAACAAATTGTGTTATTATAAACACGAGTGCACATATATTGCCATAGTATGATGTTTTTAATTCTTCTGGGGCTATACCCAGAAAGGGAAAGCTGGATTCAATGGGTCCTCCAAACCTAGTTTTATGATGAATCTCCCAATTGATTTCCAGAGTGCTTGTACCACTTTCTACTCCTACCAAAAGTGAACAAGGATTCCTTTTTCCTCACAGCCCTGCTAGTATTTGTTATTGGTTGATTTCTTGATGATAGCCATTCTTTCTGGAGTGAGATGAAGTCTCAGTGTTTTAATTTGCGTTTCTCAAATGATCAGTGATATTGAACGTTTTTTCATGCATGTATTTGCCATTTGTATTTCTTCATCAAGGAAGTATGTGTTCTACTCAGATGCCCATTTTTGGATTGCATCTTTGAAATTGGGAAAGCCTGATTTTTTTCAATCTTTTATATGTTCTAGATAGAAGTCCTTTGTATGAGGGACAATTGGCTAAAAATTTTTCCCACTCTGGGTTGTCTTTTCAGTCTGTTTATGATTTCTTTTGATGTACCAAAACATTTTAATAAAATGAGATCCCAGTTGTTCATTCTTTGAAATACTTCTCATGCAGTTTGGGTTTTGTTCATGAACTCTGCCTACCCCTGTGTCGTCAAGATTTCTACCTATCTTATTATCTTCCAATATATTTAATGTTTCTCTTTTAATATTTAGATCTTTAGTCCACTTTGCCTGTAATTTAATGCATGGTGATAGACATGTGCTTAGTTTTAATCTTTGACATGAGGAAAGTCAGTTTTTTTAGCACCTTTTATTAAAGAGGCTATTTTTCTTATGTAAGATAAAGTTGCTGACTGTGTTTGTAGTTGTGTCCGCATCTTCTAATCTGTTTCGTTGATCCTCAGGTCTGTTTTTTGCCAGACCTGGCAAAAACCATGCTGATGTTATCACAGTAGCTTTGTAGTAGAATTTAGAATCGGATTGTGATGGCTCCCACTTTGCCTTTGTTGCCCAGAGTTACCTTTGCTATTCTAGGTCTTTTCTGTTTCTAAATGAATTTTAGGAATGTTTTCTGTACATCTGTGAGGTATGCTAATTGCATTTTGATTGAGATTGCATTGAATCTGTGTATAACAGTTTCGGGAGTATGGACATTTTCACAGTGTTGAATGTTACTATCCATGAGTAAGGGATATCTTTCAATTTTCTGATATCCTCGTCAATGGCTGTTTTCAGAGTGTTATAATTTTCACTATATAGATCTCTTATATCCTTTGTTAGATTGATTTCTTAGTATTTTGTTTTGGATGCTATTGTGAAAGGTGTTATTTCCATAATTTCTCTCAATGAGTTTGTTGCTTGTGTACAAGAATGCTGTTCATTTTTCAGTGTTGACTTGTATCCTGCTACGCTGCTAAATTTGCTTATTAACTCTAGTAGTTTTTTGGTGGAGTTTTTGGGGTCTCATGCAGAGTATCATGTCAATCTGCAAATAATGATACTTTAACTTCTTCCTTTCCTGTCCTCATTCCTGTTATTTCTCTCTGTTGTCTAATTGTTCTGGCTAATGTTTCCAGAACTATATTGACTAGGATAGGTGATAGTAGACATCGTTGTCATCATGTTCCTGATTTTAGAGTGAAAACTTTCAGTTTTTATCTGTTCAGTATGATGTTGGCTATTGATTTGTCATACATGGCTTTTATCAGATTGAAATGGAGACTCTATCTATTCTGATTTTCTCTACAGTTTTTATCATGAATGAGTGTTAAGAGTTTATCAGATGCTTTTTGTGCGTTTATTGAGATGATCATGTGATTTTTTGTTTTTGGCTCTGTTGATATAGTAAATTATGTTTGTTGATTTGTATATGTTGAACCATCCTGCATTGCTGGGATAATTTCACTTGGTCAACACGTATAATCTTGTTGGTGATTTGCTGCATTCTGTTTGCTAGTATGTTATTAAGGATTTTTGCATATGTGTTTGCTGGGGAGATTGGTTTCTAGTTCTCTTTTTTTTGGTTGTGTAATTTTTGGTTTTGATATCAGTCACACTAGCCTCCAGGAATGAGTTAGGGAGAATTGCTTCCCTTTCAATTTCATTAAAGAATTTGAGGTGTATTGGTGTTAAATCTTCTTTAAATTTCTTGTAGAATTCAGCAGTGAATCCATTAGGACCTGGACTTTTCTTTGTTGGTAAGTTTTTAATTTCATTAAAATTTAATTCAATTTCATTAACTGAATCTAGATTATTCAAAATGTTTATATCTTTTTGATTCAACTTTGGTAATTCATGTTTTTATGAATCTGTCCATTTTGTCTGTGTTTTCCATCCTATGTGAGTAAAGATTTTTGAAGTAGATATTGATGATCTTATGAATATCCATAGTATCTGTAGTGGTTTCACACTTTTCATTCCTCATTGCATGAATTTGAGTTTTTTCTTTCTTGTTCTTGATAAGGTTTGCAAGGGGTTTATCAATTTTGTTTATCCTTTAAAAGAACCAACTGTTTGATTCATTAATTCCTTGTATTATTTTCTTAGTCTCCATTGCATTAGTTTTTGCTCTGATCTTTATAATTTCTTTCCTTCTATGAGCTTTAGTATTGACTTGCTCTCCCTTTTCTAGAAGTTTGTGGTGCAGCATTAGGTTGTTTATGTGTGCTCATTCTGTTTTGCTGATGTGAGAATTCAGTGCTATGTATTTTCCCCTTAGAACTGCTTTCATTGCACCCTACCAGGTTCTGTATGTTTATCTGCATTTTCCTTTGATTGTAGGTATTGTTTAATTTCTTGTTTACTTTCGTTTGTGATCCTTTAGTTGGTCAGGAGGGTGTTATTTAATTTCCATATGTTCATGAGATTTTTACAGTTTCTTTTGACATTAATTTCCAATTTCATTATGGTTGGATAATATACATGGGATGATTTCAGTTCCTTTACGTTTACTTAAGTATGTGCTATGCACATGGGCTAGTATGTGATCTATTTTAGAAAATGTCTCATATACAGGTGAAAAGAATGTGTATTCTGATGTTGTGAAATACTTTGTCAATGTCTACTAAGTCCATTCGTTCACATGTTTGATTCTGTTCTGTTACTTCTTTGCTGAGTTTTTGTCTAGTTGAACTATTTGTGACTGAGTTATTAAGGTCCCCATTATAGTTGTTATTCCTTATTTTTTTATGTCTATTAATACTTGTTTTATACATTTAAGTGCTCTCATTTGGTACATATGTATGTATGATTGTTGCAACTTCTTGAATTTTTCTCTTAACAAGTATGTAGTGACCTTCTTAATCTCTTTTGATCATTTTTAGTTCAAAGTTCACATTGTCTGCAAGCAAAATAGGTTCCCCTGCTTTTGTGGAGGGGTTCCTGTTGCATGCAGTTTTTTTTCCCATCCTTTGACTTTCAGTATATGAATTTCTTTTTGAGTTATTCTGTATTTCTTGTTTACAACATATTGTTGGATCTTTTTTCTTGATCCATTCTGCCAGTCTCTTTCTTTTGATTAGTGAATTGAGGTCATTTACATTGATAGTCATAACTTGTATGTATTAGCTTATCTTTGTGTTGTTATTTTCCTGTTGTTGGTTTCCTGTCTCCCCCACCTCCACTCCGTTTAATTGCTTGCCCTGCCTGGTGGTTTCTTACTATTGTTGTTCTTGGAATTATGGTCACTTTTATCCTCATCTAAAATATCTTTTAGTACTATTTCTAGGGTTGATTTGTTGGACATGAATTTCTTCAGTTCTTTGTCATGGAAGTATCTTATTTATTCATTAATTTTGAACGATAGCTTTTCAGGGTATATTATTCTGGGTTGGAAGTTTTCTTTCAGGGCTTAAAATACTTCATTCCAAGATCTTTACTTGTGGGCTGTGATTCTAATGGGCTTTCCTTGATAGGTGATTTCTTTTCTCTAATAGCTTTTAGTATTCTGTTTTTATGCTGAATTTCTGGGATCTGGATTATTATATGTCTTGGTGTAGATTTATTTTGGTTATGGCTATTTGAAGTGCTATATACCTCACTTATCTGTATTTCAGATTTTTTCCCCCCATGTTTGGGAAATTTTTTGCTATTGTTTCTGCAAGTTTTTTTTTATGTCATTTGCATTGACTCCTGCATTTTCATTGATGCCTATCAGCTTATATTATTTTTCTTTGCATCATCTTGGAGCTGTTGAATTATTTCATGGTCCCTTGTTATTTTTCAGAGTTGTTTCATTTCATGATCACTAATTGTAATCCTGTTTTCAAGGTCTGAAAGTCTTAACTTCAGTTTTGTTCCAGTGGTTTTATCAGCTTTCAATGGAATTTTTAATTTCTTGGATATCTATCTCTTTAAATTTGTTTCATACATTCTGTTTCTTTCCTATATTGTTCATTCAAGGTTTTCATCATTTCCCCATGCTCCTGTACTTTTTATCTATGTCTTTTCTAGCTGTACTGAACAACTCCTTCATTAAAGTTGTCATTTCTGTCTTTACCTGAGAGATTATTTCTGATCTGATTTCCTCTCTAGTCCAATGGATTTGGTTCTTTACTTTCTATCTTTTCAGCAATTTCAGGTGTGTGGCTTCCAGTGTCCTCTATTTTGATATCTCCTGTGCTTGTTCCAGATGTACTGGGGGTTTGAGATTGCATTTTATTTTTCATTTTGTCATTTTCACCTCTTGGTTTAATATTTTGGTCTTTTCAATCCTGCTAGTCTTGACTGTCCATCAGGTATGTTTTAGGGTCCTACTGTGTGGCTGATGTTCACCCAGTTGCTGGGTCCTACAGTGTACGGGAGAGGCCAGTCACCTGAATTCTTCCTGTGGGGACAGTTTGGGTGAGTCCTATATTCTTCCTAGACTGACTAGCCTAGGAGTATTACTGTGAACCAATCCTTTCATCTTGTTACTGTGGTTTCAGACTGATTCAGGTTGCCACACCCACCTGTCCATGGCATGTGCCCCATTCAGGGCCCTATTGTGTCACTTGGGATCTTGTAGGCCCCAGCTGGGTTCCTCTGGGTGGAGGGAGGCCTTTCTGGCACTCTTGCCAGCCCTCCCAGGGTTCTCTGTATGGAAGAAGGGCTCATCAGCACAAGGAAGGAAACAGCTTCAAATGTTAAAGAGTGGAAGCTTTGTGGAAGATCAGCAATAAACCAAGCATGTAATTTCTACCACTTCTGTTTAACACTGAACTGGAATTCTTAGCCAGAGACTGTGCTTGCCCATCCTTTGGTGTCATTTTACTCTCTTATAACAATCAGATTGTACTAGGTCCCATGCTAAGAGTTTCATTTTAGTAATTTTATTATTTAATACAGCTACATGTTGAGATCCTGGAGGTCAGGGCTTCAATATGTGAGTTTTGGATAGACACTATTGAGTTTGTAACAATAAATTCAAAATATTCCATATAACTGAATGATTTTAATGCATTGAATTAAATTATTTGGAATTTTAAAAATTAGGTAATGATTAATATCTGCCAAATATTATTTTGATTTTGCAATGAATATTTACTTAATACTATAAGAATGTAATGGCAAGATGTAATGCATTGGTCACATTTGTGACTTTAGTTTGCTGTGTCCAATAAATACGCATCTATCAGTGTATCTGAGAGACACATTTAATATATTTAGGAAAAAAGTAATATATCTCAGAGGGAGTTATAGTACAACCTTATTAAAAATCATTTATGATTTAATTTTGGGGAGTAATGCTAGGAATTGATCGCAGTTCCTTGAGAGTGCTAAGCATCCACATTATCACTGACTTACACTCCAGCCTCACAAATTTGTTCTAAGATTTCGTTCCAACCCACTTTAATTATCATTAGATGATGTCATCATAAAGTAAAATAAAAATTTGTACTGTCTGCCAGAATTAATCAGTGCAGCATGGATATTGTAGTTGTTTACATGCCAGAAAGTTAATTGTAGAACAATAAATGTGCCAGAGATTCAAATTATTATTTTCTCAATTTAAAAAAATAGTAATAGATATTAAAACCATTATCTAAAGTCTGCTTTTTTCATGTTTATAAAACCCAACCCCCAGTAAGATAGAATATCAGATTACATTTTCAAATTGATTATATAATTAAATATTAAAATAAGCTTGTATCTTTTGTATACACACTGATGGCTAGAGAGGGACAACTCAAAGGCATGCAGTTTGCCTGATGAAACCAGTGTGATTTAATTTCTATAATTTACTGACTTTCATTTATAGTGTTCATTTATAGTTAGTTTTTTGTTTTTGTTGTTGTCATTGTTGTTTTGGGTTTGTTTGGTGTCTCTTCATTTAGGTTGTCCAAAACCTAATGGTTCCTGTTCTCTTGGAACCATAGGGAAGTTTTTTTTTTTTAATCTTAGGTCCCATTGTGAGAAATGTATTTGAAAGGAACATATATGCCAGAGCATATGACAAAAAAGCTTGACAGAGTATGTTGAGGAAAGCTTTCTGTAGTAAGTGACCTTCAGAGCTGATCTGAAGCAGTATTATGAGTTAAGGTAGATATGGTAGAGGGCTGAGGAAAAGAGAGCAGAGGATACACAGAAACTGTGGTAAGAAGGAACGTGTTTGGAGAATTTGAGAAAGGACCATATTTTGTATGACTGAGAACTGGTGGGAAGAAAGTGTGAGACCCAAGTGAAGAGGCAGGTCTCAGCACAGCTGTTTCAACTGTGTGAAGGATTTGGATTGTCTTGAAAGAGGGGAAAATATATTTCAGAGTAGTGAACTTGAAAACTTCATTCTGTCTATGGTATAGAGAATGAGTACAAGGGACCACTAGATTCAACCTAGACCTCTGGGACGCTTTTAGAAATTCCTTGAGCTACTAAAATACACACACAAAAAAGTAGTCACCAATTGTGTTCAACATGGGGAGGTAATGGTTTAGTTGGCAGGTCATATCAGTGAACAAATATGCCTGCCCTCTGGAAATTACTTTACAGTCAGGGAGAAAAATAAATAATCAAATAACTATATGTCAGAAGTAGGAGAAATACATCTATGTTTTATGTGTGCTGTGAAACAAAATACAAGCAGAGAAGAATATAGAATAACAGTGTTATATTTGTCTGCTTTCCTGTCACTAGTATTGTAATCCCAAATATCGAGTAGTTATCCAAGTATTGTAATCCCTTTTCCAGTTTTCCACACAATCCAAAAAATTATAATTGTAGTCCCTTTGAGATGTTATTGGAATCCCAGCAAGTTAATTCCAATCTACCACCTCCAATGCAACCTTCGGTGAGAGTAAAGACACCAAGACATGTTCCAAGTGAGGGGCAGCCAAGGGTCCTAAATCCATTCCCCATGAGGCTATGCAGACAAAGGCCTTGATCCTGGGCCTTTCTCAGAATTTATTATCTTGTGAAGAAGGGGGTTGGCTCAGGAATGAGTGACAGTGAGGATGGCAGGAATTACATGAGTAACTTGAGCTGGCTAGCCAGGTAGGGAGAAAAGCATCTCTGCAAAATACCAGATAAGGAGATGCAGAAGATCAATTTGCATAATTCAATTAAGGTAGCAACTGCACTGTTTTAGGAGGCTGTTGCTTCAGTTTCTGATATGTAAACTTTTGTGCCCTGGGGAGTCATAACCTCTTTACCTTGAGGCTCATACCCAGCTGACATTCCTGGAGCTATTAGCTCTAACATCCCGCTGTGCTCGTATCCTTTATGGTGAACACTATGTTATGGGAGGAAACAGGAGACTGTGGGTTTTAGAGATTACTACTAGTACCTCGGTTAATCTTATTTGCAATGCTTAGAGCCAATTGCAGAGAGAAGGAAATACCATAGCCAACTCTCTATATATCAGTATAAGGAAATAAGTCTCCAAATAATCAAAGTTGCAACAATTGTTGTGCATTCAAGCGGAGTCACTGGAGTTGTCCCCCACAACCAGAACACCTATAATTTAAAGCAGAAACTTATTTTGACTCACAGTTTAATGAATCCAGTCTGTGGTCAGCTGCCTGTAAGGCAGAAGGGGCATGGTAGAGAATCATGGTAGATGAAAACTGTTATAACAGCCAGGAAGTAAAGAGAAAAGGGAGAATACAGTCTTCCATATCAAGCTGCAGGACTCACACCTTCCAACCAAACCCTACCTCAGAATGTGAAACTTTTGGGGAATATTTTAGGTCTAAACCAAAGCAAGTGCCATCTTGTATAGATTAGTGTAGAAATAAATAAGAAGGAGATAATTAGGTATAGGTGTAAAGTGAGTGATCTGTACATATTTGGAGATAGAACTTCAGGCCGAGTACAGTGTACATGGGGTATGATCAGAGAATAGTCAGGAGGCCAATGTGACTACAGTGTGACTACAGTGTGTGTGGGGGGCGGTAGGAAGTAAATTCTGGAACTATGTATGTTGTAATTTGATAATATGTGAACAATGTGACACTTATTTGATAGTTTATACTTTTATAATAAAATTTGTCATTTCTTTTGATGGTAGTACTTCATGAATTTAAAATAGTAGTCTGTGATGTTAAAAAGCAAGAGGATTCTTTTTTTTTATTTAAAGAGAAGAAAAAAAACAAAAAGAAAGAGGGTAGCAACAATACAGAATTCCAAAGGGGAAAGAAGAAGCAAAAAAAAAAAAAAAGAACAGCAAAAAACCAAAACACTAAGAAGTGGCCACTTGATAAGTTACATACTGTCATCATTGGAAATAGTTGTTCAAGTTACAAAATTAAAGTGTACAAAGTAGACATTCAAACAGTGAGACTATTAACAGTTCTTCTGCTCAACATTCTAACAAAAACAGTAATATGGTCATCTATCTTACACACTTAAACACACATGCAATTATATCCTTTAGAGCACTTTATTTTCTGCAAAAGGATTTTTTTGTTTGTTGCTGTTAGTGTTTTTGTATATTGAACCAAGGACCTTGTGCTTGGTGAGCAAGTACTACAGTAGCAGTGAGCTACACTTTAGCCCTAAAATTCTTTATATATATATATCTATATCTATCTATCTATATATATATAAAATATATATAAATAATATATAGATATATATTATATATATAATATATCTATATAAATAGATATCCATATATATCTATAGATATATTATATATATAATATATATCTCCCCAGTGCTAGGAACCAAACCCAGGGCCTTGTGAATGCCTGGCACATGTTTTATCACTGAGCTACATCTTCAAATGTCCTCTTTTTTTAAGTAGGAAAAATATATTCTTATTAAGAAAAAAAAAGTCTTTATAATTTTTTGGGTTGTATTGCATCCATCCTGTCGATATGTTAAAATCTTGACTCCCTGCACCCCAGAATATGACCTTATTTGGAGAAAGGATCTTTACACAGGTAAACAAGTTAAAGTGAGGTCATTAGGGTAGGTCTTAATCTAAATAGAACTGATAGTCTTCATAAAATTTGAAAATTTAGACACTAAGATATTCATAGAGGAAAGATGATGTGAAAAAACATAGAAGATAGCCATTCACAAGCCAAGAAGAGAAGTAAAACAGATCTTTTCCTCACAGCCCTCAAAAGGAACCAGTGCCATTAATCCTTGATCTTGGAATTTCTGCCATCTAGTTCTGTGAGACAGTAAATCTCTGTTGCTTAAGCCACCCAGTGTTGAATATTTTGTATGACAGTCCTAGCAAGACTAAAGTTTTCTTTTTCTACTTGCGTTCTTTTCAGTTTCTCTGTACTTTACTAGTGAAAGAATATTAGGAAATCCTTAGTTCATCTGCTGTGCATGCACACATGTATGTTTGTTTAATTTCTAAAGCAACTTAATATCCTTAAGAAAAATGTGGATTTAACATATAAACAACAAAAAGTAAATGCTGCAGCATTGTACTTATAGTACATTGCCTTCTAAAAAAGCTTTACCTTTAAAACTCTATCACTCTTTCACAAGTTCTCTTGTTTTGTTTCCAAAATTTCGCCAATATTTTAAGATTGATTTTTTCCATTTAATGTAATATTTCCACATAACTTTTTTTTTCCACATAACTTTTTCTATTACTCCTGGGTGGTATTTCAAGAAAACAATTTGCTGCCACTTGGTGGCACTACATGGCTTAAAAATGAATTAGAATGTCTGCTGTTAACTATATATACAGTTACACATAAAAGATTAAATTCAGAGGGGTTACTTGAGATTGTAAATACTTGATTCTTATTTTATAAATAAAATGATTATTGGTATTATAAAATAGGATTTTATTAAAATGTCAGAATTATAAAAACTAACCCAAGGTTTAGTTTGGTGGCGAGGTGCTGTACATGAGTTGTTTATAGAAACCATCTTTAGTTCAGGTATCATTTATCATTATCTTAATCTAATTTCTTAATCTAAATGTAAGAAAAATATTTTAATATGTAAGAACAACCATCTTCAACTTTTCTTTAATAGGATTTTCCAAGGTGTATATTTTATTTCTTTTAAGTGCTAAGAAATGGCATTTTAATATGATCAATATATATGAAACCTTCTTGCAGCATATTAAAAACTCAAGTTCTGTTAAAGACCTTTTAAAAATTAAAGGTAGAAGTAAAAATTTATTGCGTCCTCAGAAATGATTTTTTTTTCCCCAATTGACTTTTAATACCATAATGAAGTATTTTTGTAATATACTTTACAGGCTGTATATACAGCATATAAAAGCACTTTATGTCTTTTTAAAGGTTAAACTATAATACAGTAAGGTGCACAAACTGTAAGTACATAGTTCAGCCATGTTTTTCGTTTCACATTCACCATCCCTTTTCTCTTTCTCAGCATATTCATACCTCATTTTAAGAATGTAATTGATTTTTTTTGGCCTGTTTTTGAACTTCGAATAGTTTTTGTACTTTTAGTAGTGTATTGTGTATGACTTATTTGCTGAGCATGTTTGAGAGATTTGTCAATGTTGTCAGATACAGCTATGGTTCACTTATAAATTTCATCCAGTTTATCTTTTTAGTGTAGGACTTTTGAATCAAGTAAGATTGCCATGAGTGTTCTTGGTGCACATGTGCAACATTTGTATTGGTATATGCAAAGTAGAATCTATGTTGTGTATGTTCAGATTTAGAATTTAGTGAATTGTTGTGAAGTGGTTGTGTGATGTTATTAACAATGATTGACACTCCCTTAGTTTCATATCCTCACCAGTGTTTTATATTGATAGCCTCTTTAATTTTGGCCCTTCTGGAGAATGCATTTTCCTGATTCCAAATAATATCGAATACTTTTTCATAAATGTATTGGCTGTTTAGATACCTTCTTTTGTAAAGTGTCTTTTCCTTTCTCTCTGCTATGTTTTTGTTTTTATATACTATTGAACTTCCTCTTTTTTTCAGTTAGGGTTTAAGAAGTTTGTTCCATGCTGCAAAACCAAGAAGATACTCTTATAAGTTACAAATGATTTTCAGCTACATGTGATTCCTCCATCTAAAGAGGATATTTGGCAGTGTGTGGAGACCTTTTTAGTTTTCCATATTCACACTGGATGATTAATCTTGGGATCTTATGGATTGAACTTAGAATGTTGATAAATTTAGTTCCACAACATACAGAATGTTAAGAATCCTGTGATGAATACATAGTTATGTAGCGAAGTCACTACTGGAAGGTAGAAAAATGATGTTCTAGAAATTGATTTGCTAGAGTGGATTTTTGCAGATACTATGAGTTATAGAGGTCACTTTTTCTTTTTTTCCTATGAATATACGCTTCATATGGCATTGTTTATTAGATTTGTCTTCTCACTGTTGTGTAGTATCACCTTTGTCATAAATCAGCTGATCATACTCTGATGTGGACTTTCTATAATCATAAACCATTTTCCATTTGTACATCATAAACCATAAACCATTCTGTGTGTGCATCACAAACCAGAGCCTGTAACCTGTAGATGGCCAGTAGTATAGTGACCGACAAACCAGTATCTTTGGCTTTGATATTAGGATAATATGTGTTTCATAGAGTGTTCAGACATATTTGTCTTCCATGTAAGCTGTCTGGTCCTAGACTTATCCTTTTAGGGAGGATTTTGATTACTGATTCAATTTGCTTATGTTTTATATGTCTGTTTAGATTTTCTGTTTCTTCTTGAATTAGCTTTAGTGTAGTATGTGTGTTTCTGGAAATTTTTTCTACTTCATGTAGATCATCTAATTTGTTGATGTTCAGTTTGTTAGTAATATTCTTTTGTAATCTTTTAAATTTCTTGAAATTCCATAATAATGTTCCTACTTTTGTTTCTAAAATATTACTTGCATTTCCCCTTAATCAGTTTTTTTGTTTTCTTGATTTTATTAAAGATCCAACTCTTGATTTCACTGCTTTGTTTTTTTAAATTTAATTTAAACATATACATAAAACAAAAACTGTACATATACACATACACAGTGTATAGTATCTAAATTAAATTACAGCATGTCTGTAATCCCAACACCTAGGAGGCTGAGGTAGGAAGATTATGAGTTCAAGGCTAGCCTGGATTACATAGTGAATTTAATACCAGCTGTGTGAGGCCCTGCTTTAAAAGAAGAGTAACCATAAAAATGATTATAATTTTATTCAAACAATCATCTTGAAAACATTCAAAATCCTTTCTTTTAACTCTTTGAAATATATCCACATTATTTATTTTTCATTACCTTACTATGCAATATCATACTTCTAGCAGTCTTACTGCTAAACTGTAACTTAATATCACTCCCTCCCTCTTTCCTCCCTCTTCTCCCCATCCTTTAAGAATACTCTCTATTCTCAACTTTCTGTGACATCAACTTTTTTATATTCCACATCAGTGGGATCATGTAATACTTGTCTTTCACTGTGTGGCTTTTTTCACTTAACGATAATAGTTTACAGGTCTATCTATGTTGTTATAAATGACAAGATTTCATTCTTTATTTAACAACTGAGTAGTAGTCCATTATATGTATGCACCCCTTTTTTTTTGGTCCATCAGTTGATGGACATTTAGATTGGTTTCCATTTCTTGGCTATTGTGAGGTGTTACAATAAACATGAGAGTAAAGGTGTATTTTCAATAAATGGAGTTCATTTCCTCTGGATATATACGTAGGATTGGGATTGCTGGGCCATATGGCAAGTCAGTTATTTAGTTATTTATAATTTAATACATTCTCACTGGCTTGTAACCCAGTGGTACATGCTTGACTGTCATGTCAGGTGGCCTGTACCACCCCCTGGGACTGTCCCACACCGCCTTAAAAGTGTTAAGTTGGGGCCATTATGTGTTGTTCAGACTGGCCTCAAATATCTAGGCCCAAGCAGTCCTCCTGCTTTGGCCTCTGGATTGGCTGGGTTGGCTGAGAGTGCTGGTGTGCTTTGGGGTTTTTTTTTGTCGGTGGGGGAGGGGTACCAGGGATCAAACTTAGGACCTTGCTCTTGCTAGGCAGGCACTTACCCAACTTTGTTTTTAATTTTGTAATAGCTGTACTGATTTGTGTTCCCACCAAGAGTACTCAAGGGTTCCCTTTTTTCCATATCCTTATCAACATTTGTTAAAAGATTATCTTTCGTAGTGGTATCGGAGAATGAAACTCCCGACCAACTATGTCCGAGTTTGTGTTCTCCAAAATCAAAGAATGAATTTTAGGAACAACAGAGGTGAAGAGTGGAAAATCTTTATTGAGAGAAAGCTCCTGTCTGGAGAGAGACAGAAGGGGATCCCGAGCGAGTTGCCCGGGGCTCTGTGTTTTCTAGGGACTTTTATAGAGTAAAACCATGGGTTCAAGGTGGGCAAAGACTGGGAGCTCACAAAGCAGATGGGCATAAGGTGGGACATTACTGTAGTCAGCCAATAAGATCAATAGTTCAGGTAAAATTGATTACATTAAGGACAAATGGGAAAGCAAGTCACGTGGAAAGCAATTCACATAGCAAGCAGGCATTCTTGGAGCTGTGACTCTTTGCTAGGGGGATGGGAATATTTAGGGTGTCAATCCTCAGGATATGGGTGCATTTGTATGGTCTTTTGCTTGAGGCCTGGTCCACAGCAGGAGGTGTCAGCTTCCCCCGCAGTTTTCAGGTGTCAGCACTGGGTCTATTGAGGACCTATCTTTGTCTCACTGCCTATAATATTTTTGCTAACTCAGTTGCCTGCAACATTAGTGACCATTTTTAATGGAGTAACATCTAAATGTGGTTTAGATCTGTATTCCCCCAATGGCTAGGGATGTTTAGTATTTTTTCCTATGCCCACTGGCCATTTGTGTTTTTTGAGATGGAAATGTCTATTTTGGTCTGTTGCTCACTTTTTACATGTTTTTTGTTGTTGAATTTTTTGAGTTCCTTATATATTCTGGATATAAACCCCTTGCCAGTTAATATTTGCCATTCAAAAAAATCATACTGTAGGTTGTTTATGCACTCTTTATTGTTTTCTTTGCTGTGCAGAAGGTTTTTTATTTTGAAGTAATCTCATTTTCAATTTTTGCATTTGTTTCCTGTGCTTTTGAGATCTTGTCCAAAACATCTCTTCCCATTTAGAAGTCCAGAAGCATTTTAGCTGTATTGTCTTTTATTTCATTAGGTAGTTTCAGCTCTTGCATTTAAATCTTTATTTTGTGTTGGGTTTTTTTTTTTTTTTTGGTGCCGGCAATCGAACTCACATTTGCCAAGCAGGCACTTACACCTCTGAGCTAAATCCCTGGCCCTTGTGTTGATTTTTGTATTGTTTTAGCTCTGCTCTGATATTTTCTCTGCTGGCTTTGAGTTTTGTTTGCTTTTCTTTTTGCAGTCCTCTGAGGTGTGATGTTAGGTTACTTACTTGAGCTCTTTTTTTTAATGCAGGTTTTAAAGCTATAAATTTTCCTCTATAGTCTATTTTTGCTGCATTCCTCAAGTTTTGGTTTATTACATTTTTGTTTGTAGTCCTCTAATAATTGACTGTTTCCTATGTGTAGAGAAAGTGGACTGAAGCTTGGATAAACATAAAATTACTAAAGAAATTAACATTCATTTAATGAGGGGCAGTGTTTGATGGTTTGTATTGCACAATGTTCTGTAAGATATTCCTTTTCCCCCTCTGTAAGATTCTTTTGTCTAAAAGGAGAATAATATAACCTGGCTGTATACATCAGATTAGTTCTCAAACATCAGAAGCTGCTTTTTTTTTCTTTCCTACTTTAGTTAGTTTTTTTAAGTGTTTGCTTTTCTTTGGTTGCTTGTAAGATTTTTCTCATCTTTTATTATCACCAGTTTTACTGTGATTTATACATAGGTAGTTTTCTTTTTATTTATTCATTGTAAGAATTTGACACTCCAGAAGCTGTGACTTGGTGTGTTTTGTAAGTTTGAGAAAATCCTGTCATTATCTCTTCTGTTTTATGGTCTCTCCTGGTATTCCAAGCAAATGTATTTGAGACAATTTCACTGTGTCCTTTTGGGCCCTTATTCTTTTTTCCATTTTTCTTTGTTTCTCCTTACTTCATTTTGAGTACTTTGTTCTGACCTTTTTCAAGTCGTAATTGTCTCTTTAATGTATCTACTTATGTTATATAATGGCCTGAGAATATTGTCTGCAATGATTTCTATTTCTGTTGGAAATTTCTCTGATCATTGTAATATTATTTTCCTGCCTAGTTGCCTAGAATGCCTAGTTTTTACTGTTTGAGGGAGTTTTCTCTATATATGTGATCACCAGGTTTCAGACTGTATAATCTGTATAATTATATAATTGTATTATATAATTGTATAATCCCTGGAAGAATTTTGGAAAACTGTCACATTTTTAAATGAGCACCTGACCTTTTTGGTGGAACTAAAAATCATGTGATGACTTATCTATTGTTTACATGTTAAATAATGTGTTTATCTACTGTTTACATGTTAAGTAATTCCAGGAATATAGATAGCTCCATTTAAACACCACAGTATTTAATAAACCTTAATAATTATGTTATCAAAGTATATTTATTTGTTTTAATCTGCTTGATTTCTAAACCCTTGGGAAAAGTGTTCAGAGCATTTCTCTGTGGTTCTTGGTTTGTCAGATTCCTTATACTTGTAGAAGTTTCTGATGTATCTAGTGTACAGCTAATTCACTATATGCAAAGAATGGTATATCCTTTCTAGTCGGCCTTTGTTTTACAGAGATTTTATGAGAAAAAAAGTTAATTCATATTCTTGATAGACCCTAAAGAAATGGACATTCCTAAATATTTTTATTTTTATTTGCTATTAATACATATTTGTAGTACATAATGATTATATTGCTGATGGGTAATTGGTATATGTATATATTCTGGTTCTTTTTTGTTTTCTTTGCAAAAGGTCTGTCTGTTTCTTATTCTCTTTTATTTTATTTTTTTTAATCAGTACCGGGGATCAAACTCGGGACCGCATGCTTGCAAGGCAGGTGCTTATGCCACTGAGCTAAATCCCCAGCCCCCTCTGTCTTTTATTTTGCTCTTTTTATATTTTGGGCTTTTCATATAAGAGAAACCATGTAAATTTTTTTACCCATACTATATGATGCTTTCATTTATTTTTAAAATTATTTTAATTAGTACATAATATATAATATTTACATTTCTTATGGGAAGTTGGTACATGTGCATAACACATCGTAATTCCTTTTTCATTCTTTTCCTTCCCTCCACCTCCCATCTATCCTTTAGGCCCTGCTTTTGGTGGATACATGTTTGCAGTATAATACATAATGTTTAAATTCCTTGTGTGGAGTTGGCACATGTGCATAACATATCCCAATTCCTTTTCCTTCCTCTCTCCTCCTTCCTCTCCCCTCCATCTCTTGATCCCCCCCCTTTGAGATAGAGCTATCTCTCTGCTTCCTACTATCTCTTACTTGCTCTTTATTTTTTCTCTGAATTTCTCTTACCAGAAAAACAATGTGTGCCTGACTCAGTTCACTTAACATTGTGGTTTTAAGGTGCATCCATTGTCCTACAAATAACTTGTTTATGCCCTTTTATGGCAGAGTAGTTCTCCGTTGTATAGAAATACTACCATCTTTTTATCCATTCATGTTTGTGGACACAACAGTTGCTTTCAAGATTTAGCCATTGTGAATTATACTACTATGAACATGGGTGTGTATTGTTGTAATGTTATGTCTTAACTCTTAGTGAAAAATACATAGAGGAAGAGTAGCTGAGTAAAATAGAATTTGTATTTTTAGTTTTTTGAGGAATCTCTACTCATTGCCATAAATGACTGTGCTAGTTTATAGTAGCACTAACAATGTAGAAGGGTTTCTTTTTCTTCACAGCCTTACTCGCACTTGTTATTAGTTGATTTCTTGATGATACCCATTTTTATATGAGCAGAACTCCAGTTGCACAAGAATTAACATCAATCAAAAAAACGGGATCATGTCAGTTAAAAAGGTTCTATATAGCAAAAGAAACAGCCAGCAGAGTGAAGAGGCAAGCTGTAGAATGGAAAAAAATACTTGTCAACTTTTTTGGGGGGCAGAGGACTAATATCTAGAACATATAAAGAACTAACAGAAATTAGACCCCCACCCAAAAATAAAAGACCCAAAAGGGCGGGGGAGTGGGGCAAGTAACAAATAGACATTCCTCAGAAGAACTACAACTGACCAATAAATACACGAAAAATTTTGAGCATCTTTAACCATTAGAGAAATGCAAATTGAAACAATGCTGAGAAATTGTTAAATCTTGAGTGGTCACTACATGTCCTTTTTACTTAGAATACAAGAGTACCCTTTACTTTATTGCTTATTGATTATTATTTCCCTAAAGCTCTGTTCTAGACCACAATAATCTGTTACTTTATTGTCTGCCCATTTATCCTGTTACAATAGCTGAAACTTGGAAAGGTCTCAGATAGCTCCTCCCAAAATACATATCTTCTTATAAGGATGTTCTTCACTATTCATTCAGCATTTTCCATGGTCTGGCAGTAGCTCTGCATCTTAGCCTGTGAGATAGATTTAGACATAGGAACAGTACATAAATGCAGTGTCATTATTACATAAATCAAACATTAATGGTAAGGGTCAGGAAATTAACAGTTAATAAGTAAATACTAGCTATCAGGCCCTGTGCTATGTGTTTTGGGTACATTGTCTTATTAAATCCTAACAATTTTAATAGAAGGTTTCATCCATCTTTTATTGATCAAGCACTGCATTTAAAGGAAAATGAAATAACTAGGTTCTAAGGTAGAAGTTGTGGAGTTATTTTTCAAACTCCGGTTTGTGTACCTTCAAAGTTACCTCCAAAACAGTGGTTGTTTTGGGACTGTACTATAAAATTTAGCTTAAGTCTATCTACTGTGAGACTTGTCTTGGCTAAGGCATAGTACCGGACCTTCCTTCTACTTTGTATTCATAGAATATATTAAGTATATGTTATTCACTGGGGTTGTAATGAATTATTTTTTTATTGACAGAGTTCTTTAATATGTATCCTACATAGATTTTTCCAAAATATTTACTAAAACTTGTTAGCATCTCTGTTATAAATTGGAAAAGTACTAATGGCTGGTTAGTGATTCCACATCACAAAAACAATGTGCTTTTCCCCTCTCTTTGTTAAAAAAGAAGTGTGAGAGAGAAGCATGTCTCAAAGAAAGTAAATTTTGTGTGTTTCAATTTTTAGCACTTTAAATGAAGTTAATTGTAGAATAGGGATTACATTGAAATTTTTTTCTTAGAAGATAATTGGGTTTCTGTTCTTTCAAAAAAAATAGAAAAACATGATTTCAGTAAATAAATTACTGAGTTTACATTTAATAAAAATATTTGTGGAATATTTTTACTTTTTCTACTTCTCAAAGTAGAAACATTATCAGAGAATTACAAAACAATTGCTAAAATCCGAATCCTACCTTTCAATAAAGTTGTAAATCAGTATAAGAATGTGTCCTGTGGATGTCAAAATGTTGAGGTTCTTCCCATGGAGTATGAACAATTTTGTATTTTTCTAAATGATTAATAATGTCTTACACAAATGAATTAATGGACTCACAATAAGAGATTTACTTAGTTAAAATCTACAATATTTTAAGAAAAGTACAGTTATATCTGTGAAATTTTAAAGTTGAGTTTGTTTCATTACTGGAATATTAGGAGGAAACTAGCAAACATTTCTTTTTTGTAAATTTTTTTAAATTTTATTTTAAAGGGGGCAAAATTAAACACAACAAAACATAATGGAACGGGACATAAGAAAGCATAAATTTCAAAGCTAGACAACCAGAAATCTTCACTATCTGTCATATTGTCTCTTGTTTTCTTCCACAGTGTTGTCCATATCTTTGCATACGGAGAGTTCATACTAAATAAAATAGCCAATGGTTTCACAAGATGTGAAACTGGCTTATGTATTAAGTATTATTACTTAATAATATTATAATATAATAATATATTATTATATAATAATATGATAATATTATTACTTAATAATAATAATAAGTATTATTACTTAATAGTATTATGTATTTCACTGGCTCCCACTTGCTAAGGCAGGAGTGGGGGGATGACACGGGACAGGGGACAGGACGACATGAGATGTTTAGCAAACATTTCTTATGTTTTGGGTATTAGAATAGACATATTCTTGCTGACAAATTTTGATAGTTAAGGTTCTCAGCCTAATTGATTTGAGAGACACCTGGAAGATTGGTAAAGCATGTTTCTGGGTATGTCTGGGGGGTCATGGGGTATAACCCTGGAGACTGTATCTGGTCCCTGGCCTCTTAACTTTCTGACTCTTTGAAGACCCTGCTCTCTGCTTTCCAGATATATAACCATGATTCGAGCCAACTTTTGTCCTCTATGCCCTTCTGCCTTGATGTTTTCTGCCTTAGAGCCAGGCGACAATGGCCTGACACCTTTCAAACCTTAAGGTTAACTTCTCCTTTAAATTGTCATTGCCAGTTACTATCCCAGAATAGGAAAGCTGACTTAATACATAAATGTTCTGTTGGTCAGTTTTACTCAAATAATACAGTGGTTTGATCTGCACTGACAGTCTATTAGAAAGTAAATCATTGCTTCAACTGTGTTAAAAAGCCCTTCAAATCCATTATGTGTGCATTTGCAGTCGTAATTCTACCTTTGATCTACATACTCTTAACATGCCGTGATCCAGTGGAATCTAAAAGTTTTGACAAAAGTCTCATTTTAAGGATTTAGCTTTTTAGTTATTGAAACAAATTCCTACTTTTTCCTAATAAACATTAAATAAACATCTGACGCTGTACTTACAGATCTTTTGCTAATTATTGCCACATATATAGACAATAACTTTTAATGGTGAAATTCTCTTTGCCCTTTAAAATTGTTTCTGAGGGCCAGGTTTAGCTCAGTGGCACAAGCACCTTCCTGGCAAGCGTGAGTTCAATCCCCGGTACAAAAAAAAAAAAAAAAATTGAGATAAAATTATTTCTGTTTTGGAAGCAGTTTATTTCATAGGCATATATAATTTCATCTTATAATTTTGAATATTTTATTTAGATAGCTATATTGTTTGTCTTCCTGTCTTATATTTATTAGACAAGATTGGTTAGTATTTATAAAATATTACAAAACTGAACATAAACAGGAAGTCCATCTTATACTGATGAATAACAGAAGACTCAAAAAAAGACAATTTTTGGCAGTTAATAATCTTTATTGGTGTGGGACAAAGTTGACAAACTACCTCTGAAATGTGGAATTGAATCCATGGCTAAGAGTTTTAAAGTTAAAAGATTTAGATAGATATATTTAACACTGCCCTATGTTAATTACCTAAGTATGATAAAATAAAATTGATAAGCTTGAAAAGATGTTAAAGAAAGTTACCACTTTTCAATGTAATTAATCGTTTTTGTTGTTGGAGTCATTCATCCCATCAAAGGTAAAACCATTTTGTTCTGACTGAAAGCATGAACAATGCAATAAGCATTTGTTTACTGTGACTTAATATTCTTTGGTTTCAACTCTGATGCAGTGCGTCTTCCATTTGCAAATTCTTCATAAGGAAAATAGTAAATATCTATTTTATCTACTAGTGCTGATCGTCATTGTTACATAATTTTCTGAATTGTTGAAGTTGTGCATTTGTGCCAACCCCCGCCCCATCATCTTTACAATTATTTGCTTCAGTTTACCAGATGGCTGCAGAATTCTTGAGATGTGTGACTGTGTTTAATATTTAGTATACTTTGCAGTAAGATTTGTCTTATTATAAACAAAAAAAGTTGGATACAGTAGTGCACTCTTTGTAATTTCAGCACTCAGGGAGGCTGAAGCCAGGATTGCTGGCAATTTGAGGCCAGCCTTGTCAATGTAATTAGTTTAAGGTCTGCCTGAACTACAAAGTTGAGACCTGTTTCAAAAAAGAAAAAGAGTCATCTTGAATATTTAGGTTGTGTTATTAGTACCTTATATTTGTAACATTTCTACTAAATAATGAGATAATGTATGGCATCAGGAACAAAATTATTCAAGTTCAGTGTAATTTGGTGATAAATGGTAAAATGACATCCTGTATTATAGATCATTAGTTTATCATGGCGGTGTCCCATACTGCTGGCAATAAAACACTGTATGTGCTTTATGTATTTTATTTTTGTTTGTAAGCTATACATCTTTTAGATGTTCAGACTCGGTGACTTTTTAAAAAATATTGCCAATAGAAAAAGACATCCATAATGTAGGGTTTTCATGATATAGATAGCTCTGTGGTGTCATTATGCTAGTCATTTTGTGCCATGTTTTCATTGCTCAAGAATCAACCTATCAACACATTGCAAGTTAACTAAAAGATTATTTTATATAATTGCAAATCATGGCTATGGTCCAGTTTATCTCCCTCCAGTTTTGCCCCTGTTTCAACCTAGTATTAAATGTTAATAATGTTTAACAACTGTTTAGTATTTATGGTGGTATTAGAAGGAGAACCATCTTACCAAATTTCCTGTCCCAAATTTCTTTTAGCAGTGTTCCTGACAATAGTGTAACTACTGAGCCATTTAAGTTTACTGTCTGTAATGAAACCCTTTACTATAATTTCATTACTGTCTGTAATGAAATGTTGAAGGTTTCTTGCTTCTAATTTTTCTTACTCGAGGTAAAATCCATATCTTGATGAATATAATACATCAGTTGTATGTTCTTTCTATATAACTTACCTTCAGACATTTGAAGATTATTAAACATGTGGACTGTTAGGCTAAACATACTATATTCTCGCTTTATTATATGGCATGGTTTTCAGTTCAGCTAATAATACCATTATAAATGTTCTGTATTTTTAAATTTTTTTCTCTCAGTGTGACATCCAAAATAGGAGACTCCCTAGAAAACATGATTCTATTGTGTACTCTTCTCTTGAATTGTGAGGTTTAGGGTATATGTTTGTACATTGTGTATAGTATATGTAGGCTTAAATACTGTTGTGTGTGTGTGTGTGTGTATATATATATATATATATATATATATATATATATATATATATATTAGTTAGGGTGCCATTGGTGAATGGCTTTCTCCTCTTGACCCAAGCTCATGCATTACTAACTGAAGTTGTCATATATTCTTAAGGATAATTTAAATGAACGTAAGAGTTTATGAAAACCTAACAGGTCTAACTAACTCAGTTAGTGGAAAGCATTATAATTTATTTATAGCTGTGCAATATAGTTATTAATGAACTACTGTAGAATAAGGGCAAATTCTAGTATTTTTTGTATGAAATTATACCACCTGAGAAAGGTTGGTATTATATAGTAATGGTAAGTACCTACAAAATGTTAACCTACTTGCAATAAATATAATTAATAATGTACATAAAAGAATGAAATTAAGTTAATTTTCTATGAAAAAGAATTATTCATGAACAGAAAGTGGACAGCATAGATTTGATGACAGGAAGGTTGTATCTAATCTGAATTACTGAGTGACCTAGGAAGCTTGCTCAGAGGGATTACAGAATAATTATGTTAATATGCAATTATCACCTCATTTCTTCTGTAGTAACCTCAAGATGTAGTGTAGTGAGGGTGTTATAGCAAGTGCTGATAGTTTGCAAAAATACTGATGTTTGAGATTTCTGAGACAATAAGTCTAGCTTGAGGCATATAAGTGATGATCTGTCATCTTGAAGACAGATCTGACCTTTGTACATTTTTTTAATGCTCACAGTATATAACTAGAGGCAGTTATAGCTGTAGAACTCATTATGATTTTCTAGAAAATGAAATATGTTTTATGTAGATGTAAAATTCCCATTTGCAGCTTTTTTAAAAGTGTGCAAATGTTTTAGAGAACATCTTTGAATTCAGTTTAAAAAATTCTATGATTACATGATTATATGGGAGAGGATTTAATAATTATGTCTAAACATTTTAAAAGCTCCTAATTGATATACCAAATTCACTGAATTCATTTAATTGAAATTTAAGGAGTCTAAACATAATATTACAGTCAGTTTTCTTAAAAAAAACCTAATGAATAAGGCCTGTCTTCAAGTACATCTCTATTTGTTATAACTCGGGGTATTGATGACTATGTTAAGTATATTTTACCATGCAAAACTTGTTAAAAATTTACAGCATAAAATTAGTTTATAGGTCAAATGCTTTCTTACCTGGATGCTATATAATCTTCTCTTAATGTAGTGAAATAAATGTTTTAATTCTGGGTCCATTGTGCATTGCAAAAGAATTTGATGATCCATTGGGTTTGATTATGTCTTAATGTAGCAGCTCAAATTTTGAATAGTGTTATTAAGAACAAATATATTTGGAAAATTTTATAATTAGAATATATCCTGAAAATTAAAACAGAAAAATGTTTACTTCTTCCTAAAATACTAGTTTTCTTAGTCAATTTCTTGAAGCATATTTTTAATGTAGATTTTTGCTATTAACTTACTGAGTGCCTTGATCATTATCTATAAAAACATAACTTATTTATGGGCAAGCAAGCCATGTTTCATTATGAAGATGTGAAAAAAATCTTTCTTAAAGGCCTAGATTCATATATTTTATAAACATGTAATTTGACATTTTGCTAGATGTTTTTGTAGATAAAGTATATGCTGTGTACATAGTTTTCTATGTTTTTGAGCAAAGCAGTTTGGTATCTTCAGAATACAACCTTATGAAAAGCTTTTATAAAGCCATTCTGGTAATGAGGATGCAGTCTCCAAACCGACATGGTATTCTCATAGTTTGTCACCCTGCTGTTCAGGGGTTACCAATGAAGTTGCTTTAAATGGGAAGCGTCTGTTCCATCTCTGAACCTCTAACACCATAACAGATGGGTGGAACATAGAACATGGAAGGTTTTACCTCTGAGGTGGTAACAGTGAAGCCACTCATTAACACTGAATTTACCACTTCGTTAGCAACACTGCTTCCTGTTGAGAAAAGCTAATATAGGCTTTCAAATTGACTGAGCATATATTTGTCTACCTCTGTGATTATGATAGATAGGAACAGAAAGTGTCTTTCAGGCTACTGTATCTCTAAACTCTCATTTCTTTCAGATTTATGAATTGTTACTACTGAAGCATTTTACTTTTTCTATCCAATTTAATGAGAAGTATCAGGACTGAGTAATAGTGTAATAGCAAAGCTAACTTTTCGTTGACATTTGTACACTCCTTCCTAACACATCTTATGTGCTGCCCATTTTTGACTTCTGTGTTTGTGATGTAGAGACTCCTGCTGGGTGCTGTGTTAGCACCATTTTGGGGCGATATCATTGAATATGATCTTATTGGCAGTGTATTTTTATTACCGTGGAAGTTTGCCAGACTCAAAACAGAATTTTAAAACCTATGAGGGGTAGAATAATGCCAAGGAAAGATATCTGTAATGTTTGTTTGTGATTAAACATTGTGGAAAGAATAAGATCATATGTGCTTGTTCTAAGTTATGAGATAAAAAATGTAATTATACACGTTCTTTATTCTTGAACTAGATTTAATGTTTTCCAAAGCATGAAATTGGCACTATAAAGGATAATAGAAACACTGACATTTATTTGACATATTTTTAATTTCTAAATACTGGACTATAAAGTCTTTTTTTATTTGTTTAATTATTTAATTCTTTGGTACTGGGGATCAAACTCGTGACCTTGTGCTTATCAGGCAGGCATTTGTGCCACTGAGCTATATTCCTAACCCTTAATTTGACTTTTAAATAGTATTACTTTAATAAGGTAAAAAGTGTAAAAGAAAAATGTGCAGGCTTTATTCTTTGAGGTGCAAAGTCCAACTCTGTCTTGTTTACTATTGTATGTCTAATAAGTAGAGTGGTGCCCAGCACATAGTGAGTGCTCAATAAGTATTTGGAGAATGACTGAACTATACTTACTATTATGTATAAAAGGAAAAGAAGTAGAAAATTTAGACAGTACTTTAAATAGTTAACTCTTATAGTTGGCAAGTAACATTCTTTAAGTAGGACATGAGGATTTTTGGAAATGTTGAGAACTTTGCTACAATTGCTCAGTCAGGAAGTCAAAACCACCTTGGAAACTAGATAGCATTTAATAGAATAGAGAATCTCTAAATTTCATAGGAGAAATATTTTTCTTTTTATACTTCAGACGTATTTTCTTCGATTTTGCAATTGTGTTTTTGTTCATCCAACACATACTCATTCC
Source organism: Dolichotis patagonum (assembly GCA_004027295.1). NCBI lineage: Eukaryota > Metazoa > Chordata > Mammalia > Rodentia > Caviidae > Dolichotis > Dolichotis patagonum. The sequence continues at coordinate 38,414 of PVJX010006197.1, forward strand.
TTTATTTAACAAATAATGCGTCTATGCCAACTACTATAGTAGGTTCTAGAACTATGATGCTGACTAGGTTGTAGTCCCTGCCCTTGAAAAGCTTATATTTTAATACAGGCAATTCCAATACAATGTGGTCATTTCTAAGAACAGGATAAAGAAAAAGGTACAGGAGAACTCTTTAGAGTAGAGGAAATAATTGCACATATGATGTGAATGTCTCCCAAGTACTCACAAGTCTTTCCTTTTAAAATATTGTGCTATCTACTCATAATGATTAAATTTATTATCAAAAATGCTTCAGAATCTTTATGTGATATATGAAAAAAACTAAAAGCAGCACAGTTATGTTTTGATGTAAACATTTTTTAGGCCACTGCACTAAACTGTAAGATCACAAATGGGATAACTGTTTTCAGAGGGTACTTAGAATTTACAAACTCGGTATGAAATTAGAACATGAAATTTAATAATGTAAATTTTACTAATTTAGAATTAATGGATAATTTGAATAAGGAATACATGAAACTGAATGAAGCATTGTGTTACTGTTAGAATTTTAGGAAAATATTAAATATTTTCAAAAGTAAAAAATCACTGTTTTAACAGTAGATGTTGATAGACAGTGTGTTTGTTCAAACAGAGTTCTTTAATGGATAATATTTTGTTATCTTCCTCAGGAATGAGCTTTTATGTGACAAAACTTACTTTTCTTTGATATTTGATAATTCAGAATATTTTATAATAAATCTGCCTGAGTGAAATAACTTTATTAGTTGTCTACATTTGAGGTTTTAGTTTATTCAGGTTGTGATGCGGTTAATTTATTTTGTGTATATGAGTTTGTGCTGCATTTTCCTAGATATTTTGTATATATGCAGTATTGAGCTGTTGCCTTACACAAAGAACAATATTAATTTTTGAGATGCATTTCAAATGCATAAGTTTTTTGAAGTATTTCTTCATTCTTGGAATGTTACTTGGATGTTGATAGAAAGGTTAGAAAAATAAAGGTAATAAAAATGTGTACTTTCAGCTTTCCATACTCTAATAGTACTTTTTTCATTTAAATCTAAACTTTTGTTTTCCATTTTCTAGACTAAATGTGTTAAATGGGCTTGCCAACAATATGGATGATTTGAAGATAGACACCGATATTACTGGTGCTAAAGAAGAACTCCTAGATGACAACAATTTTGTCTCAGAAAACGAGAGTGGAGTTCATAAACCAAAAGATTGTCAAACATCATTTCAGAAAAACAGTTCATTGACTCTGTCTGAAGAACTATCAAAGGACAAATCTGAAAAAGCCTTAAGTGGAGGCCAGTCTACTCTGTTTATACATGCTGGTGCTCCTACTGTTTCTAGTGAAAATTTTACCTTACCTAAAGGAGCTACTGTTAATGGACCAGTTTCACACTCCTCCTTAACTAAGACTTCCAATATGAATAAAGGTAGTGTTTCATTAACCACTGGACAGCCTGTGGATCAGCCAGCAACAGAATCTTGTTCAACTTTAAAGGTGGCAGCTGATCTTCAGCTGTCTACACCACAGAAAGCAAGTCAACACCAAGTTCTATTTTTGTTATCAGATGTAGCACATAATAAGAATCCAACCCATTCCATTAAAAAACTACCTACCTCTACTTCAGTTGGTTGTGACATTCAAAATTCAGTAGGAAATGGTGTAAAATCAGATAGCACTTTAATAAATCAAGTAGAGGTGGGTGAGGATAGTGAAGATTTACTAGTAAAAGATGATGGTGTTAATACAATAACAGGAATTTCCTCAGGTACAGATGAATTTAGGTCAGAAAATGATACGAACTGGGATCCCCAAAAAGAGTTCATTCAGTTTCTTATAACTAATGAAGAAACTGTGGATAAAACACCCGCTCACTCTAAAGTAGGTTTAGAAAAAAAAAGAAAGCGAAAAATGGATATAAGCAAGATAACTCGTTACACTGAGGATTGTTTTGGTGATTCTAATTGTGTACCAAATAAATCAAAAATGCTAGAAGTTGACCTTATGGAACAGAATGAAGAGGTACAAACAATAGACTCAGAGAAATACACATTATCAAAAGTGAAGCCTGAATCAACTGATGAAGACTTAGAATCAGATGCTTTTCAACAGCTAATTTATAATCCAGATAAATGTGGAGAAGACAGTTCACCTGTTCATACTAGCACTTTTATTTCAAATACCATAAAAAAGAAATGTGAAGAGAGTGATCCTGAGTCACCTGCCACTTTCAGTACTGAAGAGCCATCATTCTACCCCTGTACCAAGTGCAATGTGAATTTTAGGGAGAAAAAGCACCTCCATAGGCATATGATGTATCATTTAGATGGGAATAGTCACTTTCGCCACCTTAATGTCCCAAGGCCATATGCATGTCGGGAATGCGGACGGACATTTAGAGATCGCAATTCACTTCTAAAACATATGATTATTCACCAAGAAAGAAGACAGAAGTTGATGGAAGAAATTCGCGAATTGAAAGAACTTCAGGATGAAGGAAGAAGTGCACGATTACAATGTCCTCAGTGTGTATTTGGTACCAATTGCCCTAAAACATTTGTGCAACATGCTAAAACTCATGAAAAAGATAAGAGGTACTATTGCTGTGAAGAGTGTAATTTCATGGCAGTGACAGAAAATGAACTGGAATGCCATCGGGGCATTGCCCATGGAGCAGTGGTAAAATGCCCTATAGTTAATTCTGATGCAGCCCAGAGAAAAACACAAAAAAAGACTTTCATGAAAGACTCTGTAATAGGATCATCCAAAAAATCAGCTACATACACGTGTAAGGTGTGTCCTTTTACCACTTCAGCCAGAAGTATTTTAAAAAAACATGTGGAGTATTTGCATTCCTCATCATGTGTTGATTCATTTGGTAATTCTACAGGGCTAGATAAAAAAAAAAGTGACACCCTTGAAGAACCTATAGATATAGATAGCACTAAACCATTAATTAAGCAACAATCAACCACATTTCCAAAGAACTCTGCTTTAAAGCAAGATGTAAAACGAACAATTGGATCAAGCTCACAATCAAGTAATTTTTCAAAATTACATAAGCGGCCACATAGAATACAAAAAGCTCGGAAAAGCATTGCCCAATCAGGCGTAAACATGAACAGTCAAAACAGCTCTCCTCATAAGACAATTATGATTAAAAGCAGCACTGATCAAAAACCAAAGTATTTCCATCAAACAGGAAAGGAAAAATCTAATGCCAAGGCAAATAGCAACTATTTATATAGACATAAATATGAAAACTACAGGATGATCAAAAAATCAGGTGAATCATATCCTCTGCATTTCAAAAAAGAAGTTAGTTCATTAAATTCTTTACATCTGTTTTCATCAAGTAATTCTCATAATAGTTTTATTTCAGACTCTGATAACCAAGACACCAAACGACCAGAAGGCTTCAAGGACCACAGGCGTGTAGCTGTGAAAAGAGTAGCTAAAGAATCTAAGAAGGAAAATTCTGTCGAAGGAGAAGACTTGGATAGCTATCCTGATTTTTTGCATAAAATGACTGTTGTGGTTTTGCAAAAGCTTAATTCTGCTGAAAAGAAAGATAGTTATGAAACAGAAGATGATAGTTCCTGGGATAATGTTGAGCTAAGTGACTACACTACACAAGCTATAGATGATGAAACCTACACTGATCTTAACCAAGAACATGTAAACATATTTCCCCTATTTAAAAGCAAGGTGGAAGGTGAAGAGGCTGGAGAAAATACTGCCCTTAGTTATGATCAAAATAATGGCTTTTATTTTGAATATTATGAAGATGGTGGATCTAACAACTTTTTACATGAGATACATGATTCTCAGCATTTAGAAAATTCAGAAACTTCATTGTCAAAACATAGTTCTGTTTTTCATTGGACTGATTTGTCTCTTGAGAAGAAATCATGCCCTTATTGCCCAGCAACATTTGAAACAGGTGTTGGGCTATCAAATCATGTCCGAGGACATCTTCACAGAGCAGGATTAAGTTATGAAGCCCGTCATGTTGTATCACCAGAACAGATAGCCACAAGTGACAAAATGCAACATTTCAAAAGAACTGGCACAGGGACACCTGTTAAGAGAGTTAGAAAAGGTAAGTGCTCACACAGATAGTTTGAGCTAATTTATCTGTGTTCAAATTTGGAGGATTTGAAAATTTTGAATCTTTATTAGAATCAAATAATTTCATATTTTAGAATTTATTTTAATAAATTCTGATACTATTAAAAAATTTTTTTTTAGCTATAGAGAAATCTGAAACCACTTCTGAACATACTTGTCAACTCTGTGGTGGTTGGTTTGATACTAAAATTGGATTATCAAATCATGTTAGAGGCCACCTGAAAAGGCTTGGAAAGACCAAATGGGATGCTCATAAGTCTCCAATTTGTGTTCTGAATGAGATGATGCAAAATGAAGAAAAATATGAAAAAATCTTAAAGGCATTGAACAACCGTCGTATTATTCCCAGACCATTTGTAGCTCAAAAACTTGCATCAAGCGATGACTTTCTATCTCAAAATGTTTTACCTCTTGAAGCATACCATAATGGCCTAAAGACTGAAGCTCTATCAGCATCTGCATCAGAGGAAGAGGGACTGAACTTTTTAAATGAGTACGATGAAACAAAACCTGAACTGCCCAGTGGAAGAAAGAATCAGTCTCTTACACTGATAGAACTTCTTAAAAATAAAAGGATGGGAGAAGAAAGGAATTCTGCTTTTTCTCCTCAGAAGATCCACAGTCAAACAGCAAGAAAGAGATTTGTTCAGAAATGTGTTCTTCCATTAAACGAAGACAGTCCATTGATGTATCAACCACAAAAAATGGACTTGACTATGCACTCAGGTAAGAGGACACTTAATGACTACCTCATATAATTTTAAAACAATTCAGTTATGTTTTCTTTTTGGGAATATTTGTGGGAAATACTTTCTCAGAATCTTCTTATTTAAGCTACTTTTTTTGCAGAACAGATTGGTTTTTCTGTCATTTGTATATAACTCACCAGTTGATGCTCATCAGCACTGAGTCTCTGCCTCATTTCATAGTCTGACTGTAAGGTGAGAACAAAAGCAAAAGAAGACACACATAAACAACAACAAATAAAAAGCTGGTCTGTAAAAATAAAATTTGCCAGGTTTAAAGAATGATTATGGATGGGAGGGAGGTTGATGTTGTTAAAAAGCATAGCATTACTGAAAGGGGAGACCTTTGTCATATTTTTGCCAGTTCTCCAAAGTGATAATATTCTCAAGATTTAGCTGTTGGTTTTCCCACTGCTTAGGTAAAACAAAACAAAGCAGACTCTTTAAACTGAATGGATTGGTGTCTGTTGTGTGTTGTGATTAACCAAAAGAAGCCTCTTCCTCTCCAATTCGTCATTGTACTGTGGAATAGTTTGGTTTTGAAGAATTGTTGTGAGTATATGAAACATACTTTTTTTGGCTTTTGTATTTTGCGATAGTGTTGTAATGGAATAGAAGAGATGATTTAGCTTAGTGATTGTACACCAGTTTTTCCCTTCCAAGGAATATTTTGTATATATTGGTAAATGACATGGCAAATAAAGTAGCCAAACTTCATTCAGTATTGCTGCTGGTTTATACTTTTAAGACTAGAAGAATCGTAAGCTTCTTTATAGGTTTCTTTTGGAGATTAAGAGTTTTGAAGGTTTATGTTAACGGTCTCATGATTGGAGCCTTAATATAGTGTGTCTGAGGCTATAGTAAGTGGCCAATGGATTAATGAATAAAATTACTGTAAGGAAATATTAATTGTGTATTTCTGGCAGACATTGGGATATCCCAAATATTTGTTAATACAGTTTTGATTTAAGGAAAGATTATCTTGTATTTTAAATGGTCTGAAAAATGATTTATTTAGTTGGGATGCTGCTTAATAGGACTCTTTGTACAAAGATTCTTGGCAAAGTCAGTAGCTTTCAGTGTTTTTCAGAAGGATAAAATATAGGGAAGCTGTGTTAGTTGTGTTGACTAAGGTGTAGCATACTTACAAAAGGAACTTGTACATGTGGCTATCAAAGTAATGTTGAGGAAACCAGTTGAAACATGTTGGGGGAATGAGGTTTGTGAGAAGTTAGGAGTTTCTTATTGTTTCAACATGTTTTTCCTGGGGTGACTAAGATGTTAGTTTGTTGATCATTTATTTAGCACAAAGATTTTAGCAAAAAACTTCAAACCATTAACTTTCATTATTGATTGCGCATTCAAAGTAATGAACATAAAATGCCCTGAATAAAATGTTGTGTCTAACAGCTGTTCAGTGGTGTGTTTTACCACCTTTTCTCCAAGCCTTCATCAAAAGCCTAATTTAGTATCAAGCCTTTTACGGTTTTGTGGGTAAAACACTTTAATTACCACTTTGTCAACTAGACTTCTTAATTCTTTTTATTGGTAATGTTGTGAGCTTTGAAACTCCTTACAGAACTATTCAAATCACAGGGTTTTATTTTATAGTAGGTTTAAGAAATGATCTGCGTAACACAGAAATCTGCAAGAAAGTGATAATAGGTGTTAGATCTAGAGGAGCATGGAGGTTCAAGTCACTCCTTCCATCTTTCCAAAGAGCATGGGTTGGCTCTAAATACTAACTATAAACTACTAATAATTAACTCCCCCTTTTTATATTAAGCTAAGCTAATTCAGTGAACGCTTTTGAAGCCATCTTTGTTGTGGTACTTTTCTACACACTTTAAGCTAAGAAAATTTCACTTTTTGAAGTGAGAACTGGATTATAGTTTTCTTTTGAATGATAGGTATGCCTGTGAAGCTTAGAACATGTGTGCATTGCAATACGACGTTTACAAGTGCTGTTAGCCTGTCCAACCACTTACGCGCTTATGCACGAAAGAAGAGTGCTGGACTTTTGACTGGTACAGGTATGTTTGAACAGATATCACAGCAAGCCTTTTTTTCACCATGCTGGTGCTAATTCAGATTATATTTATAACTTTCTTTGGTAAGCATTAGTTGAATCTGAATAGACATTAAATTTCAGCAACTTGTAAACTATTAACAGTATAACTAATCAAGTGGTTCTTTTTCATTTGGCTCATATTAACTTGATTTGGAGGAAAAAAAACAGTAGAGGTGTGGAACTTTTAAGCCTACATTAATCCCATCAATTTTTGCAGTATGCTATTTTTGATTTTTAAATTTGTTTTATTAATAGATTCTGGTAAGACACCTCTCTTTGGTGGGAAAAAATTGTAGTTCTAGCTTAGGGAGATGCTTTATTAGAAAAAGAAATTAAAGTTAAATTTCAAAAATGTAAAACTGATTAAAAAAACTAAGCAACCTAATGAGTTTTCTATTAGCCTCTAGATCCTGTCTTTGAAGTTCGGACCTTAACAATGGTCTGTTCTGAGAACTGAATAGATTTTTCTTGTAATGTCCTAAACTATATTTAGGATTAATAAATATAGCTATACATGTACATGCACATTTCTGTGTTATTTTTGGTTGGCTAGCCCAGCCGTGCAGATACTGTTCATACTGCTATTAGTAAAACTGCTTAGCAAGCTTACTCATAATGTAACCCGGAATTGAACTCACAATCTTGCACTTAGCGGCAGGCACTTATGCCACTGAGCTAAATCCCCAGCTCCTGTAATATGCTTCTTAAAGCTTGCAAAATTTTGCTTTGCTCTTTTATTTGTAGCCTTTCAAACTATCCTATTTTAGCAAATCCAATTTCTTTAACATCTTAAAACAAACCCTTTTTTTCTAAATAGATCTATATAAATCTTTTTGCGTAAAATTCTCTTCACTCTTTCTTGCTGTTGTCTTTTTAGATCTCTACCTTCTGCTTTCTCTGACTGTTTTCACTCTTTTTTCTTTCTCACGCCTTATGACTTATATCAAATACGTTCTTTCCCAAAGACACTTGTATTTATGCTAGTGTCTTTAGTCTGCTTCTTTATTCTTTGACTTGATTTACAAACAATAACCAGGATTCCCACTGACCATTTATATTAAAAGGAGAGGAATAGTTTTCTTTAGGGGATCAGAGCGCCTATTGTGGGGTTATGATTTTTATATACTTTCACCTTTATCAAGCTTGGAAGATGATTGCAAACATTAGAGGTAGGGGAAAATGAAAATAAGAGAATGTAGAAATGCTGAATCATCATTATTGCTATCATAACCACTAACCTTTATTGAACAATTACTGTGAGTCAGACTGCTGTGCAGTTTACATGCATAGCAGTTAATATACAGCCATGTGAGATGTGGGTACTGTAATTCTCTCTGTTTCACAGGAAGTTACGTCTTGTAGAACTTCAACAGTTTGCTTAACTTTTATAGTTAATGAATAGCAAAATTGAAATTAAAGTCAAGGCTGTCATACCTTAGATCTTTGTTGTTTAGTCACTATCCTGTACCAGGAGATCCTTTTCTTGGATTTCTTACTTTGGAAAGAAGGCAGTTAATTCTAACATGAAATTGGCTTTAAGTTAGAGAACAGTCTGATAAAGATTAAATAAATAAGGGTCTAATTAGAAATAACTGTAAGAAGTGGTTAGACCTAGCTTAGCCTTTGGAGGGCTTGTGAAAATTTCATTCCGACCATTAAAGCAGATTTTTCAGATGCTCAATGGGATACAGTATCTCTAATCTAGACTTTGTTAATCCATTTAAAAATGGTTTTACCTCATGTAAAAAAACTATTCAAAATGTAATGATACTACTTTTCATTAAAAAAAAACTTCATATTTAGAAAAGTAAAAATAGGACAAATTGGGAAACCAAAAAGCAAGTGGTGGGAAACCAAAAGCAAGTGTGCTGCAGCAGGCCTGCAGAGCTTTCTCTGTCGGCACATGAGCCAGGCTGCCCTAGCAGTGGAGCATCAGATAATAGTTGTTTTTCCTAAACTAAAACATCAGAGTATTCAGGTTTCATTGTGCTGTTGGCACTTTGTGATAAGTAAGTGGGTTTTGGGTTAGTGTTCGGGCACCTGGTCTCTAAAAGGTTTGCCATAACTGTGTAGGCCATCAAGAAAACAGAAGATAATGCTTTTTAAAATAATCATTAAGTACAAATCAAAATGTCAAAAGTGTTAGAAAATAAAGGTTTTTTTGGTAGGCCTTGAAAAAACAGTGAAAATGAAAACCTGAAGAAAATCCAAGATAGTTTCATACAACTAGTACCCACTTTTAAGGAGCAAAAAAGTTATGCTTCTTTTTCTTAGAAATTCTGAAGCATTTAGTCCATATTTTTAAAATGTTCTCAATCAGTAGACCTATACAGATGGTGTGTTTGCAATCTATGCCAACTATGAAGTTTTTACGCAATTTTATTAATGTTTTGGTTTCTCAGATGGGGAATTCTGTTTATAAGCTCCCAACATACCAATTTTCCTCACCCATATCTTAGTATATAGCGGTGTTCCAACCTATGAGGGTCTCAGTAGATTATTAAGAGATTTATCAGTTCATAGGAATAGCACGCATCGCTTTTTCATGAATATAAGTAGCTACTCTTACAATGAATGAAATGCAAATTCAGGCTAGGTGGTGGCACATGCCTACATACAGTTCCAGCTACTCAGAAGGTTGAGGTTGAAAGATGGCAAGTCTGAGGTTAACCTGTGTAATTAATGAGGCTGTGTCTCAACGGTAAAAGAATAAAAAAAAGCTTGGGATATACCTCAGGTCCAAAGAGCTTGCCTGATGTGAAAAGAAAAACAAGAAAGAAAGAAAGAAAGAAAGAAAGAAAGAAAGAAAGAAAGAAAGAAAGAAAGAAAGAGAGAAAGAAAGAGAAAGAAAGAAAGAAGAGAAAGAAAGAAAGAAAGGAAAAGAAAAGAAAGAAAGGAAAGAAGAAAGAAAGAAAAAGGAAGGAAGAAAGAAAAAGAAAGGAAGGAGAAGGAAGGAAGGAAGAAGAAAAAAGAAAAGAAAAGAAAAGAAAAGAAAAAAGTAGAACTAGGACTTCTTCAAGAGCCCTTGGCATTCTTTTTTTATTGAATACAGGATGCAAGAACTGTGTAACATCAATACTAATTCTCTTATTACAAGTATAAATTAAGGTATGTCCTTCTTGATATTAGGAAAAGGAATATTGAATAAAATAGAAGAGCTTTAGAATGGAAATTATCAGAGTTAGCCATACTTGGCACAGTTAATTGTCAAAAGAGCATTGCACAGATTACAACTTTGCCCAGAACTGACCTAGTTTAACAATTTTTTAAAATTTTATTTTAAAAAGGGGTAAAATTAAACACAACAAAACAAAACAGAACGGGACAAAGCATAAATTTCAAAGCTAGACAACTGGAGATCTTCACTATCTGTCATATTGTCTCTTGTTTTCTTCCAAATGGTTGTTCTTATCTTTGCATATGGGGAGCTCATACTAAATAACATAGCCAATCTTTTCACAACATGTGTAGTTCACTGGCTCCCACTTGCTAAGCAGGGGGGATGTGGAGGGGGGACACAGGGTGGGGGACAGGACCACATGAGATGTCTGATTCTCAGCCCACAGGCCGGCAGGATCACAGCCGCCCCCCAGAGAGGGGAGGAGTTCCTTGTTCTCCTGGCACCCTGAGTCAACTGCACACTGTGCAGGTCCCGACAGGCCAGGGTCTCTCTCCTTTGGGCTGCCGAAAGTCTGCTACACTCTCAGCCTTCCCCCAGAGAGGGGAAGAGCTCCTTGTTCTCCCAGCACCCCGAGTCAACCGCATCGTGCAGGTCCCGACATGCCAGGGTCTCTCCCCTGCAGGCCCCCTGAAGTCCACTATACTCACCTGCTATTTCTTTCTGATGAATTGACCATTCCATTTCCAAAGTTCTGAAATGGCCAACACACCACAGAAAGAATTCTCTTTTAGCTCTTGTTTGTAATAATTTTTTTTGTATCAGTTGTATACAGTTTATGAAACCATTTTGATTTTCTTAATGGATCTTTGTCTAAAGAGATTCGTATCAAAGGATTTGCTTTATATCCTATATTGTAAATTGAAGGCAGACCTCTTATTCAAAGATTAGTTTTCATTAGTATAGATACCACCTATTCATGATAGTCTTTAGATATGTCTCGTTAGAGAATTAATGGTTTACAGATTTTTTTCTGGTTAAGTCAGAATATAGTCTCATTAAAACATGTAATTCTCATTAAAAATCAGAAATTTCATTATAGAGCTCGTATTCAGTGCTTTAGACTATTTTCACTATTTGGGTTGTTTTGTTTGTTGCCTAGGATTTTATTTTGGGCATGCTAAGGAAAGAGCTCTACACCTAGCCACATCCCCAGCTAGCCCCACTATTCAATTTTTTATGCTCTATAGTATTTTATTTATTTAAGTGCTCTCTTTGTTAGCAAGGTTACGAACAGTGTTACCAAGTTATTAATAGACTACTGTACAATACTGGGTTAGCCTTGTCCTAGCTTTGTAATAATGCCAGTTTTATTCAAAATATCCTAGATTGGATGGTAAATTATATAGGGACTCTAGTTATTAACATTTCTAAAGCATTTAAAATTATTTAAGGTGAAATTTATCGTAGCAGCTTAATCTATAATCAGTAGCAAAACATTATGAGATCAAAATAAGAGTGAATCTCAACAGGTGAGGAAAGTGAAATAATTAGAGAATGCTATCAAAGAAGGTACATCTGTGAAACAGTTACAATGTATTTCTGTCCTACACAGCATTGTGTCCTGGCTTGAAAAGAAGGTAGAATAATATCGACATTAAGCATTTTTATTGGAACTTCTTTTTGTGTCTGTATATAAGCTCACATAAAATTCCTATTCATTCATTCACCTGAATTCAGTACGATATATTCTTAATATTTTCTTTTTTCTCATTAAAAATTAATGCTGGTCATGAACTAATAAAGTGATGCAGAAACCTTAGAAGACACTACCCCCAGATTGAGAACACTGCTGGAAGAGCTTCTCTCTGTTAGGGGATGGTACTGACTGAAATAAGTCTTAGAAATCTTAGAAATCAAATGCTGACTTTAGTAAAATAAATTATAAATTTCTGATTGCCTATTTAAAATCAATGAAAACAGTATTTTTACATATCTGAAAAATCCATGAGGTGAGGGATTCCTTTCATTGTTTTGAGAACACTTTATTCATAACATTCTGGAAGTACCTACAACAACAAATCAATACCCCTAGTACAAAACATATACCTTTTTTGTTTTTATTTTTTCATAACGCTATAATTGTAGACTCCATGTTACTGCAAGATTCTTTTGCTGTTTTCAGCTTCGACATAATTGGTTATAGAGGTGTACAGCAAATGCTAATGAATATACTATGTGGTGCCAGATGCTGAGTGAGTTTGTAAGCCATCAAAAAAATTAGTTCTAGCTTATGGAAAGTGCTATGAGAGCACTCTCTGGTGTGACTGAAAAAAAAGTGTGAGGGATTTCAGTTTGCATTAAATTGTTTGTCTTTTAATGAGTGTCTTTGCAGTTATTATTATTACAGTATTGCATGTTGAAGAAATTGCTTCTTTTATTGTGATTCACTCATCCTGAAAGAATATAAGTAAAAAGTTTTGATCTTAACTCTGATTGAACTCTGATGAATCAGCTAGCTTCTCCATAAAGCAAATACCTTGTTAATCCTGAGTTTGGGGAATCCTGAGAAGTTTGAGAAATATGTCTGCTATCAGCAAATTTAGGAAAGAATTAATGGCAGAACATTTAAAACTATCAAAATTAGAAGACTGTGCAATTAAGTGGTATATTGGTTGTAAGTGCTGAAGGAATTTAGGTTATATTCACCTAGATCTCCTCTTAAGGGGAACTAGGAATTAAATGGGACTCCTTTTTTTCCTGCTTCTTTCACAACTTACTGCATGGTTAAATAGAGAATCAGAAATACAAAAGAAAACAAAAATTGTTCATACTGGTATGTTTCTTGTCATTATTTTTAAAATAAGAGAAAAATAAAATAGTCACGGAACATCTTCATTCATTTAACAAAGGTTTAGATTCTTTACCAGAACTACGCTTGTCTCTCTGGGAGTATAAAGACCCTAAACTCCTTCTATATAAACATAATTACGACCCAATTGGATCACCATAAGTATACTATTACAGAAAACTTTAAATTTTCAGCCAGACCTCAAATTTGAGAGGATAAGAGTTTTATGAAGAAGAAATGAAGTAGACCACTCTAGACTGAGAAAATAAAAAAAGTATGTGCACAAAGGAATGAAATTTGGAAGACAAGAAGTGCCGTGAGATTTAGTTACAGATGTTTGGTAATGGTAATGCCAGAAAGGCAGGGTTGTTGCTTTGAATGCTTGCTAAAAATTTTATCAGTCACTGAAGAACTTTTTTAAAATAATGATGTGGCATGCTCAAATTTTTCAAAAAGTTATCCCTGAGACAGTGGAAGATGGTGCTCTGCAATTTTGTGGCTGCTTCTTATCTTGGTATTATATTAAAAAGCATCAATATTTATGCATTTATCTATACGGTAACATCATTTATTCAGGATTAACAAGATAATGAATTGTTCAAATTGAATAAATTTTCTAAGTAGAGACTAGCCTTTTAAATATCAAACTTCATTGTTTCCTAACCATTTTTGTGATATTCTAAAATGTTATTTTTACCTTGTAAAACAATAGACTGAATATAATTCAATCACACTTATATTTAGAATAGTGTATATAGATACTAAGTAATTGTTTTATTATGCTAGCAAGAGTTAGGCTATTTGCCCACTACATAATGATTGGCTAGTTAGTAATTCAACAAACATTTTCTCAGTTCTTGCTGTGGTTTATGCGTTGCATTAACTACTACAGAGATAAAGTGGGCCTCCCAGTATAGAAGTACATATATAATAATAGTAACATAAGACAAATTTTTAAGTATATTGGAGAGTTATATGTGAAATATTGTGGAGTTTCAGAGGCAGAAAGAACTGTGTTTGGAGCTAGACTAGGATAAATAAGATATTTGTATTTGAATGAACCCATGGTACTCAAGTAGTTGATTGAAATGGAAATTAGGGTGTTAGATAGGGACTGAACATACCTGAAAGAGGTACTATCATTAGACAAAGCAGGAAAATGATTTAAAATAATGGAAAGTAGGAAATAAGGGAATTGAGTTTGATTGGTAAGGTAAGTCAAATAGAAAACATGAAATGTTCCCTAAGAGTTTGCAATTAATTTTTCAGTACAGCACTGTAGAACTTTCTAGAAGAATTTCTGTAATGTATTTGAAACTGATTTTTAAATAAACTTTGAGGATTTAGTTGAAAGAGAAATCAGAGGTGTGGTCATTTCAAGAGTTTTTCTTATAGCAGGCCAATGGAAATAGAATAACAATATAAAGGGGTGATAGTAGAGCTATGGTAGTAAAGTAAGGAGGATTGGGCAGATTAAAGAGGTGGAGGACTAATGAAAAAGAAATGGCTCAAGGTTTTAAATCTTGTTCCTAGTAGACAACCAGGATAGCAGAAGGATAGGAGTCACTGCCCTGTTAGTTATCTAGCAGTACATTAGTCAGCTGTCTACTGTAACAAATTAGATAGCCACACTTACTGAATCAATGAGGTTTTTATTGAGAAAATAGAGTCCAAAAGTTTTGTACTAATATAGTACAAAATACTTAAATTTTTCTGATTCCTAGTTTTTCCATTTATTGATCATAAAATTTAGTTCCTTTTTAGTTTAGTTTTTTTAAGTAAATACCTTTTTTTTTCATAAGTCTTACTTCTCTAGCATTCCTATTAGTTTTGTTACTTAAAACTCTCTGGGTTTTGCTTTTCATAATATTTGAGGTTTTAAAAATTACCGTGAATGTTTATATGTATAGTTGTAATATTTGTGTTTGCTATGATCTCTAGCCTAACATGAATTTCTTGAGTGCTATTTATAATTTGGATTAAAGTACAGTTTGACTTTACAGTAATAAGACATGTTACTGACTAGACATAAACTTAAGGAAATTTGCTTTAGCTGACTTTATGAGTATAGTCTAGCTATATACTAACTTTCTGTCTTACAGATTAGGGCAAGATCACTTGTTAGGTAGACCATCACTCAAAAGCAGAAAAGTGGAATTTACTCTTTATTTGTTGTGTCTAAGGTTTAGGAGTAAAGTTAATTCTTGTTACTCAATGTTCAAAATAAATACACCACACACACACACACACTCACACGCGCACGCGCACACGCGCACATGCGTGTATTTGTATATAAATGTGGCCTGAGGTGTAAGTTAACCAAAGAAGAAAGTGCCTTGTCAATACTATTTTTGGTTGTAGTTTTAAATTTTGTGGGAATGTGTAAAACTTTGAAAAATTACCAAAAACCAAATTAGATTGTGTGGGACAATGAATTTGTGACATTTAGTGCTATGAACCTGTCTAATTTCAGTTGAATGTGATTATATCAAAGATAATTTAAAGGAAAATTTAAAGTAAGGTGTTTTCTTAATTATACTTACTATATCTGAAATGATATAACAGACAACTTTAATGAGACTTTAGATTTAGAAATACTGAGATTTTAGAGGGCAGAGTGTGACAGTGCCCTGGTAATTCCAAACAAAAGTCACTCAACATATTTGCCCATATGTACTTACACATTTATTTCAGTTTTAGATGTGTCTTAGCAAAAATGATTCATACTCAGAACAAATGTCTTTTTTTGCTTAATAAAAATAGTAGGCAAGTTTACTTTGTAAAGAAATTTTACATTTTGTTTCCTTACCTGTTACCACAAAGAACTAATGCATTTGCAATCTTACTAACTCATACTTGTTCAGTAAGTCATCTGTAGCTAGAATTTTGGTAAGGTACTAAAACTAGTATATCTCTTAATTTCTCCATAAAAATATGTAATGAAGTATCGTACTGATGCTGCTTTTTACTTTACATCCTGAGGATACTTGCACAAAATATTCTGTTAACAAAGGAAACAACAGAGGGAAGAGATAACTCACAGAGTGGGAGAAAAATCTTTGAAACTTACTCTTCTGGATACAGAATTAGTATCTAGAATATATTAAAAAAAAATCAAAGGAATTCGTGGTACATGCCTATTATCCCAGCACTTGGGAAGATGAGACAGGAGGTTTGCCACGCGTTTGAGGCCAGACTGAACTACACCAGGAGACCCTGTCTCAAAAAATAAAAACAAACAACAACAACAACAAAAAAACCTTAATAAATTAACTCCCAGAAAACAATCCAGTGAAAAAGTGAACAAATGAACTGAATAAAAACACTTCTTAAAAGAAGTACAGATAGCTAACAAGTATATGAAAAAATGTACAATATATTTAACCATTAGATAAATGGTAAATCAAAACTACTTTGAGATTCCATCTCAACCCAACCAGAATGCAAAAAATAATAAATGCTGGTGAGGCTGGAGGAATGATCGGGGTTGGGGAGAACCTCTCTATGCTGTTCACAGGAGTGTAAACTAGTAGAACAACTGGAAATCAGCATGGAGAGTCCCCAAAAAACTGAGTACCATTTTATATAACTCCATGATTTCTGGGTTTTGCTCCCCTTAAATGAGCAAACTATAGTGACACATGCACACTCGTGTTTATGGCAGCACAATTCACAATAGTTAAGCTGTGGAAACAGTGCAGATGTCTTTCATCAAATAAATGGATAAAGAAAAAAATACATAAAGTGGAATATTACTAAGCCATATAAAGAAGAGTGAGGTTATTATGTCTTTTGCAGGAAAATGGATGTACTAGGGATCCGTTATGGTTGGTACATTGTGTCAGTTTGAGAAGTTTAGAAGTTTAAGAGACTCAGCAGATCCTTTCTTTGTAAATATCCTCATCCTGTGCAAGAGGAGTACACAGAGATTTTGTGAGTGCTACACCTGCCCTGGAGGGAGTGGGTGGCCTATGTATAATACAAGGGAGGAGAAGAGGCTTGTTTTCCCCCTTTTGCTTTGGCTGCTGCCCTGAAGTGTTGCCTCAGGACCATGCTACCCTGCCTTGGAACCAGCTGGTTAAGGACTGAAACCTCCACAGTGAGCTAAATAACCCTTTCCTTCCTTCATTTTGGGTGTTGGTTGGTTTTGTCTCCGCAAAACAAGAGAAAAGTAAGCAAAATAGAATTTGGTATCAGGAATGGGTTGTAACTATTCGTGACCATTTGTTTCAAGAGCCTTTAGGAATGGCTTGAAGATTTTTGGAAAGGTTTGGAAATGTCACCTGAATGTACAGAGTTGCAGTGCCTTAGGCTGCTCTGCATGGGTGGTGATTCTGCTCAGAGCTCTGGAAGACCAGAAAGCTGCTAGCAATCTTGTAGAGACCCAGGCTCAGGAGGTTTCTGCTGGAGAGAAGGACTGTATTGGTTGTTGGACTCCAGATAATGTGTGTTATGGCTTGACATAAAGTTTGTCTGCATCTTGCTCTTGTCCAGAGACTTTGCTAAGGTGGAGATTAAGGGCTGTGGACTAACTAATCTGGCAAAAGGAAGTTCAAGGCAGTCTAATGTTAACATGGTGACATGAAAATTGTTGGGGACTTTTTGCCAGATTTATGTTGTGAATCAAGAGCAAAAGAGCCCAGAAGGATGAAAATGTTGTGAGTTTGGCTAGAAAGGAAGCTCTAATAAAGTTGTGAACTGTAAAGATGGAGCTTGATTGCTGAGAAGGAACAAAAAAAATTTAAAAAGATGGCCTACGAGCATCACGGGAAGAGGCAGTGGGACCCCACACTTTGCAGACGCAAAACTGCAAAAGTGAAAGTCTTTGGAGGAAAAAGCCACAAAGCACCATGTTCTAGAATGGCTACGGAGACCACATCAGGTTTCAGAATGGCAGTGGCATAGAGAATCTGTTCCCCACAATCAGGTTCACAGTGCTCAGTGATCCAGGCACTTGACACCTACAGTTGAGAGAGGAAAGCCTGGCTACTGCTCCAGCTCTCAGCAGACCTCAGCATCATCTACATGGTACTAGTTTTAGGTGCATACAGAAGGCACAAGTTCTTTGATTGAAAAGGCTTCTACCCTGATTTCAGAAGACCTGGGAGGCCAGGCAGTGTGCCCTGAAAGGGCACTGTGTAAAGCTGTGAGTGTGAAGCCAAAGGTGCAGTGGAGACCCCAGAAGTTTGGAAAAACCGGGAAAGTGGATCATCTAAGGAAACCTACAAGGAAGGAGCAAAGCCAGCCCAATACAAAAGCCTTGGGACTGGTAACCACGAGAAGTGCCTTAGGGCTGGAGTCATACAAACCCTTTGAAGGGGTGCACATTGACCTATCTATAGGGCTTAATGTTGGCCCTGCTGGAGTTTGGACTTGCTTTTGTCCCAATCTTTTGTTACCTTCCTCTTTGTAATTTTTAGAGTAGGAATGCTTATCTTGCACTATTGCATGTTGGAAGTGTTTAACTAACTTTGTTTTTATTTGTACAGGGGTATACGGCTAAGTTTGCCTTTCATCCTGTAGGAGACTTGACCGTTGAACTTTTCAGCAATAGTGAAACTGTTAGGACTTTGGCAACTCTTGGCAGATGGACTAAATGCCTTCTGCATAAAGGAATATGCATGAGTCTTTGGGGAACCAAGGACAAAATGCTATGTATATAATAAATATAATATAATATAATATAATATAATATAATATAATATAATATAATATAATAAATGTTGACAGACTTAATGCTTGTTCTTGAGGATTGTTAAACTGCATTATAATGTTCAAGCCGCAAAATGTTAAGAATAAGCATGTCTTATATCTAGAAACTAGTTTAAAGAAATGTGTGTGCTTGCCAAGTTGATAAGGGGTGGCTTGTTACAGTTGACACATTGTATCAACTTGAGAAGTTTAGACGTTTAACTAAGAGACTCAGCAGAGATCCTTACTTGGTAATATCCTCATCCTGTGCAATAGGAAGGTACAGAGATTTTGTGACTGATACACCAGCCCTGGAGGGCGTGGCATGAGTGACCTACATAAAATGTAAGGAAGGAGAAGAGGCTTGCTTACTCCTTTTGCTCTGGCTGCTGCCTTGAAGTGTTGCTCCAGTGCTGTGCCACCCTGCCTTGGTTATGGACTGAAACTTCCAAGAACAGTGAGCTAAATAAACCTTTTCTTCCTTCATTTTGGGTGTTAGTTGTTTTGTCCCAGCAACAAGAGAAAAGTAACTAAGACAGGATCATCATATTAAATGAAATAAGCCAGATTCAGAAACTTAAATATGTTATACATTAGAAGCCAAATAAGTAAAATATATAAATAAACAATGGAGAGATGACAAACTAAGTGGTAGAATTTTGGAAAAGGGGCTCACCTGGACAAGAGGGAAGGAAAAAATACAGGAGGTGACAAGATAGAAAATGATGAAAATATGTTAAATGCATACGCCAGTTCTGAAAAATGAAACTCATCGTTTGGTGTTAATCACATGCATTCAGTTTTAAAAATCTGTTACTAATCATCCCATCAAATGGCAGAAGCATCTACAAATTGTGATTTTTCTTCTTCATGCACTCTTTTTTGAACCAAGATTATAAGGCTGTTAGTATCTCTAATATCACCTCCATCTTTGTAGGGCAAACTCATCTGCATGTCTCTTTTAGAGTAATACTACTTAAACCACAAACTTATTCTCAAACCAAAGGAAATTTGCTTTTAGATGGTTTGCATGTCATGCTGTTACAGATGAAATGTGTCAACATTTTAGTTTCTGTTATTTGCTACTTGTTACCTTGTGATTCTGGATTAATTACCATTCTTTAGTCAATGGGAAGGGAAACTAACAAACTAATGATAGTTACTTTGAGCACTGAAAAAATACTGACATACACAAAATCAGGGAGAAATGATGAGAATATTTTAAAAGTTATTAATACATTTTATACTTAGTTTCCAGTGCTTTTCTTAGTAAAAAACCACTTACACTACTCATCTTAGGAATGATGAGTTGAGCTGTAGGAGTCAGGAAACCTTCTAGTCCCCAGAACAGTAGAGCTACCAGCGTGCAATGCCAGCATGGGAGAACCACAGGTACATCACCTCGGTCCAGGAAATGTGGGACAGTAAAGGTTTGGAGGCCTAACCTGAGTGTATCTAGGAGGTCATACATGGAGAAGGATTATTTTGGAGCGTCAAGGTTTAATGTTGTTTTCCCTGTTGGCCTTTTTACCCCTTTGGAATAAGACTACCCTGTTCCTGTTCCACCATTTATTTTGGAAGTTGGTATTTGTTTTGGCACCACAGATTACTAAGGGAGGGAAATTGCTTCAGAAAGGATCATGCTTTGCGTTTCAGCCATATCTGACTGAGATAAAATTCTGGACTCTTGTTAGTGCCGGAGCCATTAGTATTTAAATGGATGTCTTTTGTATGTGAGAAAAACTTGAGTTTTAGGGAGATAGGGGACAAAACGTTATAATTTAAATGTGCCCTCCAAAATTCATGTGCAAGAGTTATATTGTTATTGCAGTAATATTAAGAGTTAGGAAGGCCTTTAAGAATTGATATCACCACAAAAAATAAACGTGAAATTAAAAAAGCCAGATGTGGTGGCGCATACCTATAATCCCAGCCCTCAGGATGCTGAGGCAGGAGGATTGCTGTGAGTTTGAGGCCAGCTTGGGCTGTGTAGTGGTGAGTTCAAGGCCAGCCTAAACTGCATAACAAGCCTAGCAAGCCTCTGTCTCAAAGTACAAAAAAAAAAGAAAAAAAAAAAAAACAGACAAAGAAGGAAGTAGGGCCATTAGGGTCCTGCTGTCATGACTAGATTAATGCTGTTATTGTGCAAGTGGTTTAGTTATTAGTAGCTTCCTGATTAAAAAAGGGTGTTTGACCAGTTTCCTCTCAGTCTTTCCCATGTTTGCTCAGCCTTCTGCCATGTTATGACTGAACAAGAAGATCTTTACCAGATGCTGGTGCCATACGTTTGGACCTCCCAGCCACTAGACTGTGAGCCAAATACATCTTTGTTATTTCTGATTTACCCCATATGTGGTATTCTGTTACAGCAGCAGCTAACGGACTGAGGCAAGTAGAAATGCCAACAATCAAGGAAGAAACAGATGAAATGGGACTTCTAAATAATTGGACAGGAGAGGATAATTGAAAATAAAAATGTTTTGGTAATGAAAGTGTGTTCAGTTATAGTGTGCTACAATAGAACTTTCACATGTTTTTATGAAGTAAGACCTTGTTCCCTGTAATAATTTCTAGAATGAAGAAAAAGGAAAATAATGGGTAGATAAGTAAAGGCAAAAATTTTCATTTAATAATGTTAAACCCATAAGTAACCTGTTTTTCTTATAAAATTTAACAGTGATTCACGAAACAGATTGGAGTTTGTGTTATGTATTAACTAAGCTGTTCACTGATCTGGTTTAACACTGTGGACATGTTATATTTCATAGCACAGTAATATAGTATTCTTTCGCAGAACTTACAGTCTATTTTATTTAACTTTCCTGCCTCAGTTTAACCAAGATAACTGTTTTATTGAAAAGCGTATTGTAGAGCTTTTTGTGTATAACCTTATAGCTCAGTTTATTTTCCTCACAAATAAAGTATTCCCAGTAGAAGTTTAAATCTTTTTTTAAAAATCAAATAACATCACAGATTTTTTTAGTCTTCTAATTGAAATGGATCACTTGGACAGTGTCTGCCACCCTATTTGGCAGGTTTGAGTGGAACAAGGTTTGAGGTTGAGTCAGAAAAGGTTGAGTTGACTGGATTTCTTCATTTCTACAGAAGCAGTTATAGTCAAGGAGTAGAAAACTAAGAAGTTCTAAAACTCTAGTAGCTTTGCATATTTAAAATACTTTGGAAATCAAAAAAGTATGAGGGGGATTTTTCTTCAAGCATTAAGTACAAATAATACCCACAATGGCTTTGTATAAGACTATTTGATAGATTATTCATATTAAAAACTTCATTTTACTTTGGACTATTTATCACAAATATTGATTAGATCCATTAGATCAAACTTGAATATATTAGTGATGCAGTCTACATTTAGTGTCCTAGGAACTCTTTGTATAGTCTAGAGTAAAACTATTTTTTCTTCTAGTTATAAAATCCATTAAATGAGAATGTTTGTGTGCTGGATATGTTTGTATATATCCATTTAATAGATAATTTTGTGTAAATCTTTTATGTAGAAGACACATAGGTGTGTCCTTTTTGTACAGATTAATAATATGTTAAATATGATTTTTATAGACTTTTCTAAATATATGGGTAATATTTTCCTGTTAAATACATTCATGTTTCACCTACTAGAAAACAATGATATTTCAGAGAAAAAGAAACTTTAATAGTGAAGATACTAAGACATTGAGACATTTAGGTTTAATTATCAGGAGTTTCGAGCTTTTTATTTCTTAACCTATGGATAAGATTCTAAAGATTCTTGGTGAATGAGATTCTTTAACCCTGCTTGGATCCTTAGCTACCAGAAACTGTTGTCACATGCTGGCAAAGTTGTCCTACTTTCCAATGTCATAATATGTTCAAATGTTAATTACTATAAAAACCATGACATTCACATTTAAAATTTATTTTTGATCATTCATGAAACAACCTCAACTTTACAGGCTGTACAGCATCAAAAATTCAGACAGTACTACTTTCTCCTCTGTTAAAAAGGTTAAAATATTTTTGCATTTGAGTAAACCTGTTCAGTTTCATTTTTAAAGTAGTATCACAACATTGAAATGTAACATATTTTTTAAATGTTAAAACATTCTTTTGCATACTTCTCACCATTCTCTCCCTTCTCAAACCTCGGTTTGCTTATACCCCTAACATCAATATTCTGTGAAAACTACTTGGAGAGATTGTTTTAGTGTTTTCTGTTTGCATCTAGTAGTAATTTATTTGCATTTTAAAAAGAATTTGAATGCACTATGGCAATTTCGACAGCCAGCAAGCTGGTCAAAGTAAGATTCTACCTGTACTCTGATAAACTAGATGCTTGCTCTTTTCTACATTATAGAAGTGAGATTGTGTATGGTTTACCTTATAGGTGAAAAGTAGCTGACATCTAGTAGGACTCATCCCTTGAGTTTCCTGAACTCTATTTTCAGTGTGTGAATCACTTGAAATCCACATAAATTTAAATTAATCACTGGAAGAAGTCCGAAAAAGAACAGGATGCTTTAATCATACTCATTGTGCAGAACAAAGTGTCTATGTATAAGCTAGTCTGGTCTGTGATTTCTGTCTAAGATAATGACAAATTTGTGGCTGTAGTAACATGCTTAAACAAGTGGTACAGAGGGAATGGATGGGAGTGTTACCCGTATTGTGTACCAGGATTTCTTTTCTTGCACCAGGTAAATGTCACTCACCAAACAACTAGGGTTTTTTGGATTTGTTTTTTGTTTGTTTGTTTTTTGCTTTATTTGTACTCCAGAAGACTTTCTAGAGTTCCTGTTGTGTGCCAGGCTGTTGTCTAGTGAAAATATTGTAAGAGCTTTCTATTCCAGATTTTGGTTGTTTAGCTTTGAATTAGCCATTCTTTAATACTTTACTTCCTGTAATTCTTTATTTATTAGACTTTTGTGCTAAGGATACATAGACAAAGACAGTAGGTCCTAAATTTTACTTTTAAACAGGCAAATGATAGCTGATACGAGTGGCTTGAATGAGATTTGTAACCTTCTTATGATTTTTAATTTTCTGTGTGGCATTTCTATTAGCATTGCCACTTGAATACTGTAAAGAACCATGTTCGCTGGTTTTGTAATGGTAGCATCTGTTCTTTTGGTATCTATACTTTGAGCAGCTCATTTCACAGAACCATTAAGTAGCCAGTTTCTGTTCTCTCTTACTTTGAATTTTTTCAGGGAATTTCATGTGGCATAATTAAGGGAAGAAAAGTCATTGGAATGACTCTTACTACATTTGTATCCCTCCCCTTTGGATCCCTAGAAATAAACTCTTAATGTCTCTTCCTGCCCTTTGGATCCCTAGAAATAAACTCTTAATGTCTCTTCCTGCTATTTGATGTGCAGAATCCTGCATTACTAGCATCTCTGTCTAAAAGAATGGTGTAACTGTATTCAGTGACTTACAAAATATTATGTCCTATCTACTTCAATCTATAATATTTTCCTTTATTAAATCAATTTTTTGAAAAGACAAAAGTCAAACGATGGAAACTTCCAAGAACACTAAAATTTTGCCCAACTTTAATATTTTTAAATCTCCTATTCCTTTTTCTTAGTCATGTTTGAAAAATAAACTGCTGGGCATGATGGTGCATGCCTGTAATCCTAGCACTCAGGAGGCAGAGCCAGGAGGATAGTAGTGAATTCGATGTCAACCTGGCTATACATTGAGTTCAAAGTCAGCCTGAACCACATAGCAAGACCCTGTCTCAGAAAACCAAACAAACAAAAAAAAAACAATAAAAAGTAAAAACAAACTGTTGGAGAAAATATAAAATGAAAAAATATAGAAATAGCTCTAAATGTCAGATCCAGTTATAAACATATATGAGATAATGTATTTGTATTTATTTTCTAATAAACCCAAATGTTTGCATGACTGTACCTGTAATACAAATTGAGATAAAAAATGAGGTGCGCTTTTTTGCCCTTGAATTGCTATGAAAACTGACTTTTCATCAAGCTTTTTATTATATTATTGATATTCCCTTGCTGAGTTTTCAAACCATGTGAAACCTCCTTAATGGTGTAGTAATCAAATGCAAACTTAATTTAATGACCTTGAATAGAAGGTTGTAATTTTCCTAAAAATAAGGATAATTTAACTGGATGTTAAAATTATATGTGATTAAAAGCATGAAGATTAGCCTTAGTGGAATAAGGGTAATTGAGGAGTTTCCAGTTTATTACTTAGATTTCCTCAGTTCTGGTTTTGTAAGGTAAAGCATTATTTGAAAACAGCAGTATAGGACAGTTGTATGCAGATAACGTTACTGCTACTAAAGAATCAGCTACAAGTTTATGCAATACTCGAGTAGGAAAATTAATGAAAACTTATTTCTAAATTGATATAAATGGTCTGACCTCTCTAAAATATATATGTTTTAAAATGCATAAGAAATGTTAAGTTTTTCTGTTCCCTTTTTTAGCCTTAGATTGTAAGCAAAAGAAATCAAGGTCAAGATCTGGAAGCAAGAAGAAAATGTTAACATTACCTCATGGTGCTGACGAGGTTTACATTCTCCGATGCAGGTATATGCCTATTTTGCCTAATTTGTCAGTTTCTTCAGACTTTGTTTTGAGACATATTAGCCAATTTATTGAAAATTTTTAATGTGTGGCATAGTGCATTCTCAATATCATTACAAATGAACTTTTGTAGACAGGCTTGAAATCTTACTTATCTCAAAATATACTGTAGTTTACTTCAACACCTAATGACTTGAGTTTTATATATTAGGCAAGAGACTACATTACTCTATGATTTACAAAAGTGGCATTTTAGTTTTAATTAAGTCTTTTAATTGGTTTGGTTTAGTTCGGTTTGGTTTAATTTTTACTGTACTGTAAGTTCCTGATTATGAGGGAACATTTCGTCTCATGCACACACCTCTTTGAAAACATTCACATAAGAATATGCATAAATACTTCATTGCAAGGAATTCTCAATTGGGGAGGAGTCTTTAGAATGAAATTTTTTGGAGTAGTAGTTATAAATGATTAAGTTATGGAGATATTAAGACTATTTAGTTAATTTTAAGTGCTAAGGTTCCCACCTCTGCAAATATTACTGCAATTTGTTATATCTATTAATAAACATAAGAATTTAGAGTCTTGATATGGTATTAAATCATTTAAATTGTATTTAGAATCTGTCAGACCAGTGCTATTTGTAATACTGTATATAATAATTTTTTTTGCTTATATTTATGGTTTTTATGTGAATTGATTTTAAATAAAGGGAATTTGGTTGTGGTAAGAAAACTGTGATCAACCTTCTTCTGTAGGTTTTGTGGCCTAGTCTTTCGAGGACCATTGTCTGTTCAGGAAGACTGGATTAAGCACTTACAACGACACATTGTAAACGCTAATCTTCCACGGACTGGAGCTGGCATGGTGGAAGTCACATCACTACTTAAAAAGCCTGCCTCCATTACAGAAACTTCATTTTCTCTACTAATGGCAGAAGCAGCTTCATAGAACCAGGAAACCTTTTAAATAGCAAATTTGAATTGGATGTAAATTTGAAATTCTCTTTTTTTTTTGTAAGCCACATTAAATTATCTGTTTATAAATACTAAAGCAGGAAAATGGGGAAAAGTGAATTACACTGACATCAGAGCAAGTTGAATACTTAAAACAGTAAGTATTCTATATATTTTATATAGGATGGAAGATGTGTTTTTAAGGTTTACTAAGTTTTGTTGGTTAACTTCACTTATTAGAAGATCTTACATGTAAACAGCCATTTATAAACTGTTGCACATGGATATGTATAGACAGACTTAATGGAAAAATATGTTTTCTTCAGTGTTACCAGAATCAAGGCTCTGTTTTTTCCCCATAAGACTTGCATAGAAAAATAAAATATTATATATTTTGTTTGTATGTATTTAGTGTTTTGTATAATATCAGGAATTGCTAACTAAATTACTCAACTTAGGGCATTAAATATCATGTACTTCATAGTTTGAGACTGTTCACTCAAATAGGGCAGAGTAATATTCTATCTAGATGTGTAAGTGTTTTTTTAAAATCACATGGAACGGTTTTTTTTATACTAAAAAGTGGAGGGAGATTTGTTTAAACAAGTATTTCTAAAAGAAATATGTATATAGTCCTGGAAATTATTTGTGGTAAGGAAATATTCTTTACTCCAATTGCATTTCTCAGACAATAAAGTGGTGCATCCATGCTACCTCCTACTTTGTCAACAAAGATGCTATTTACCCTTTACATTTTTGTATCATAATAGATTAAAAAATTCTAATGTTCTTTATTGCAAGACATCCTTTTGTTAAAACATTTGTTTCTTTTTAATGTTTTACCTAAAATTTGACATGCTTACAGGACATTTTATTTAACATTGTAGAAATGTAATTAATAAAAGATACTACACAATTTAGAGTAGGCTTTCTCATTTATATTACCTTCCAAATCTGATCAGTTAGCAAAAGTTAATACACCAATTAAAATATTTCTACATATGATGAGAATGTTTACAATTTAAATTTTAGAACTTGTTTTGGATGTGATTATATGTACGAAAATTGTGTAACACTATGCTCATGCTAAGAACCGACATAACGGAATTACTGAAATAAATGTGCTGTGAGGAATGGAAAATATGGTGCAGGTGTCTTGGTCATAATAAATTGTGATTATTCTTTTAAGTTCTTTCCAAAAACAAGTCAATTCTTTTAATATAAATTGAGATTCCTTTACAAATAACAGTTTTGTATGCAAACACCATTTCATTTAATTTCATGTAGTTTGGCTAATACTGTAGTTGAACCAAGGATATGCATTGATACTTTTCCTCATATGTAAATAAAGTTAAAAACAGTTAAAATAAGGAGTATTTTGGTAGAGTATATACATACCTCACTGCCAGTGAAAATTGTTTTGCTATGGTATATCTCCTTACCATAAAAATCTCTAAATAAAAAAAATACTTAAAGAAAATGATAATGTCTTTAATTTTAGCATTTCTTATTTTTATCATTGGTAGAAATAGTCTGTTTGAGGTTGTGTTTCATTGATTTAAATTGTTTATATTTACCAGCTCACTTTGTGTATGGGACATAGACTTTCTGGAAATACCTCATTGATCAACATACAATGTATGTGAAAAGATTTTTTCATATTCATCATTAATTAACTTTTAGGGGACCGTTTTCTATGCGAATTTAGACAACTAAATTAGGTGGCTCATTCCCATGCTGGGGTCTCGTGAGTCCCTATTATTAAGATCAGAATAAAGTACTTAAGTTGCTTTTTTTCAGTTTTTCAAAAGACCTTTATTTGGCAACTAGAAAGTTAGTATTACATTTTCTGTTAGCTGCCACTAGAAAAATAAAAGTCAGTATCACTAATAAATACACATAAAAATTCCTCAGTGAAGTAGAAGCAAATCAAAGTTTACAGTGTCAACTATAAACCTGTAATTCTGGGAGGCTCAGGCAGCAGGATTCCAAGTTTGAGCCTATTACTTCAGTAGTAGAGTATTTGACTAACATGCGTGAGGTCCTGGGTTTAATCCCTGATTACCCACCTCCCTTAACCAAAGGTGTACACAGTGAAAAGAGGAAGCTATTAACTGTGGTATCATTACTTAAAAACAGCTACGTTTAAAAGCTTTATACATTTCTTTCTCTTTTTGTTTCAATATAGTTAAGAGATAGTGTTCTCTATAGTCTATTAAAATAATATATTAAAATCCTGTTATCCCAGGTCAGTTTTAAATTTGAATGCAGTCTTGTGTAGACTAACTTTTTGATATTAGGTGTAATTTATTTTGACACTTGGATGTGACAAAACCCAGTCGACCTCAATAAACTTTCAAGTCCAAAACTGAAAATCTCTGTTGCAAAAAATAGTTACGTGTTAGAACAATAATAGAACCTTGTTTTCTTATTTTGAAGGCTAGCCAATTTCAGTTACAGATCTTCCATCAGTAGCCTAATGTCCTAACTTATTAGTTCCTTAGAAGTACCACCTTCATTTGTCTTAATTACCACAAATTACTGAACACTTTTCATTGCTTAGACAAATAATAAATAAAGCCTATGAAATTGATGCTTCATTGGTTATAGATTAGTCCAAAAGCCAAGATGAAGAAAAAAGTATGCATAATTTAATAAATTACTAAAGTTTTTGTTAGTAAACTTTTAGAAAAAAAGTACAGAATTTTCCTGCATTTAAAGATTTGTTATGTGCCCACTACTTTTTATTTTTGAAATTCATGTTTGCTATTTTTACCTTTTTTAAAAAACAAGAACTCGTGTTGCGTAGACCTTGACACTCATAAATCCATGGGCATTTTCATGCCACTAAAGATTCTTAAATATGCTTTTTAAAATTTAATTTTACTTTTACTGGTACATAAAAACAGTACATATTAACATAGACCACCATGTAATGTTTCATTGCATATTTATCTTGTACGATGTGTAAACATACCTGTTTCTCATTTCTCTATGGTTAAATATATTTTATCTTTTTTTTTTTTTTAAGAGGTGCTAGGGTTTGAACCCAGGGCTTCATGCTTGCTAAGTAAGACTTGTACCACTGAGCTACATCCCCAGCCCAAGACTTTAAATTTTTTTAAAGTTTTCCATTATTTGTTCTTTTGTGATGGTTGATATTTTATATTGTCTCCTGAATTTCGGCATTATGAAGAATGCTTTTGTTGTAAGTTGTGCACATCCAAAATTATTTCCTTGGAGTAAATTTCTAGTACTAAAATTGGTAGGTCAAATGGTTGGATTTTGTTCACAGACTTGTGGCTGTATATGTGAATTTCTAAATTGTTATTCAGAAACCTTAGTATATTCATATCTGTAGTGTATAAGAATAACTTACTCTTGTCCATTATTTTCTCAACAAACAAAACTTTGCTTATTTAATAAAAAAGTGTTATATTTTCATTTTTAAATGATAGATAAAACAAAACATAATCTTTTGATCTTAAAGGTATTAGCTTCCTAATTTATAAACTACATACAACATGATTGCATTTTTAGTAGGTGATAACCTCTGCTTACATAATTAGCTTCCCAAACAAGAGAGTATAAATATTTTCAGGAGATTTTTTTACTGTTGTAAAATATACAAAATTTTATGATTTTGGAATTTTTAAGATTTTATGTTCCAGTTGGTCTGGGGACCCTATTTCCAAAAAAAGTAAAGAGTATTTGAATACACTCTTTATTAGTAATATACTATATTGTCATATAATCTTTCAAATGATTTTTGAGTATAATTCTAGAAAAATTTTAATTAAAACTAACTTTCAAAATTTCTGGCATGTTTTGTTAAATGTGACTTGTTTTACATCTTCTGAACAAGTTGGTAGAAGATTATTTAGAAGCTTGCAGCCTGCAGAGTGCAAGGAATGGCATATACCTCTAGGCCCAGGTACTCACGAGGTTCAAGCAGAAAGATTGCTTGAGCCCACCAGTTCAAAGCCAGCCTGGGCAACGTAGTGAGACCCAGTCTCAAAAACAGAATGAGTTTGCTTTTAGAAATTGTATGATTACTTAAAGATAGAGTATAAAGAGATAGTTCTTTCTTAACCTATTAAGAACAAACTTTGTGATTTTATTTTTCTATTGATGAATGTAGCAAATTGCAGCAAAAACTTAAAGAGCGTTCAGATAATATTCTATTTAAAGCAGTGTTTTGCAGACTGCATTTATTAATTCAGTACATTCAGTTCATTTTTTTCAAAAACTGAGGTTCTGAGTTAAAACTTTCAAATATGTAACTATCTTCAACAAATATAATAAACTCTTAAATATGTAGCACCATGAATTTTCTTGAATATTTCATTTGTCATGTGACTTAGTAAAATATCTAACTTAAAATTATAACTCAGAAAGCTGAAATATTAGATCTACTAGTCCACATAGTCTTAAATATTAGAAATACTGAAAAGTTTTTTTGAATATAGTTGTTTTTTAAAATGTTACTGGTACTTTTTTGGGGGGGGGGTACCAGGGATTAAACTCAGACCTTCAACTCCTCTTCCCTTACTTACAAAGGCTTTGTTTCCATTTTTTCTTCTTTTTTTCCTTTTTGATTCCTTCCTTCTCCTTCCCTAGTTCTTCCCATTTGAACATGTTCTTTGTATTTCAAAACTTTAAAGTATGTACATATTGCCTATTGCTAAATTTGTTTTTCGTAAGTGAAATGAAGTACATAATATGTTGTTTAAAGAAATAGATTAATCACTATAAGGATAAGATGTGGAATGTTACCAGCATCCTCAAAATAAGTTCTCTCCGTCTTCCTATTTCTTACCCCTTACCCCTTTGGGATTGCTGTGGATGGAACCTATATATAGCCTTGCATGTGTTAGGCAAGTACTCTGCCAAAGTGCTACACCCAGAGTCTTCTGACTTTTCTAATAATCATTTATTTGCTTTTTTCTTTTCTTAACAGTTTGACCTCCTGTTAATGGGTATAGTTTACCTTTGCTTATTTTTGTATTTTATAGAAATGGAATTATGCCATACAAGATTTGCAGCTAGCTTTTCCTTAATGTTATCACTGAAATTCATCTCTATTGTCTGTCATTTTCATTGTTGCATGTTATTGCATTGTATAGATATGCCACCATTTTATTATCCATTTTTATTGTTGATAAACATTTCAGCTTTCAGCTATGGCTTTCAGAATTTGTCTGTTTCTTGATAAACCTTACAGTTTTCTCTAGGGTACATGCTAAGGAGTAAGACTTTTCTGATCATCGAGTTTATGCTTCTGAGATGGGTAAACTGTTTTCCAAAATAATTTTACGTGTTTACACTGCCACAAGAAGTGAAGAATTGTTGTTCCTTTAGGTCCCCATTAATATAGTCAGATTTTTAAATGTTCGCTAGTTGCTGGGCATACACTGCATTTCACTGTGAATTTAATTTACATTCCCTGATTATATAAAGTTTAATCTTTGTTTATTGGCTTGGATTTCCTCTTAAGGAATGCCTTTACAAAATTGCTCATTTCCCCCTACTGGGGTGTCTTAAGTTAATTTTCCTATTATTTCTTAGGAGTACCTCTAACCTTTAGGTTTTATATGTTGCCAATATTTTCTATGTTGTTATTCCATTTTTCAGTTGCTTTTTAGTCACTTTTGGTAAATAGTCCTTAATTTTAGTATAATTTATCCTTTTAAATTTCTTAAAGTTTTTTTACAGGATATGTTCTGGGCTTTTGTTTGTGAGGCTTTTATTCATTTATTTCTTAAAATATTTTCACTGGGTGTATACTTCTAGACTGCTGGCTATTCTGTCCTCCCACCCACATACATTCAAACTATTAGTTAACTGTTTTCTGCCTTCTTCTCACAAGTTCAACTGTTGCTCATTTTAAGATAAGCTGTCTAAATTTCCTGGCTCTTTGTAAGGTATTTCTAAATCTCTAGTTTATGATGCCACAACTATGTGGGAATTTTTATTGTCAAGTTTGGTTCTCTTTTGGATTCTGGAAGTTTTCCAATCATTATCTCTCAACTAATTTTTCTGCCCTGTTTTTCAATCATCCTCTTGGGATTCAAAAGCATAGATATTAAATATGTTCTGTACTTCTTGCCTTTTTTGTATCTCTTTGTGCTATACTTTGGTCTCTTAATGTCCCTTCCACTTTTTGAAAATTTCCTCAACAGTTGTTAAACCCATCAGTGCATCTTAATTTTATAATATGCAGGTGTAGGATTTCTGTTGATTCTTTTTCAGATACTATGTTTTATTGTTTGTGGTCCCCTAGATAGACTTGACCTCTTCCCTCTTCTCTCTTCCCCTCTCTTTCTCATGGGCCATGGAAAACTGATAATTGTAGAATCCAAAATACGTATGGATCAGATTACGTTGGTAGTTACCTTTTCTGTTTCTTATACATAGTATTTTATGTGCCTAAATGTTTGCCAATATACTGAACTTTATATTTGAAAACTAGTTTTAGTATTTTGAGGCCTGTGATAGTATCTTGCTCAATAGAATTTGCATTTACTTCTTCTGTCTGGTACCTAGGAATGTTCATAATTTAGAACTATTCTTTCAGTGTACCTAACCTTAGACTTTAAGAGCTAGGTTGTGGGAAAGCTCGTTTATGTTTGGTTCACATTTTACCATTTGAGTATAGTTTTATTCTGTTAGCCCCATGAGAGCATCAAAAATGTAACTTTGTTTCAGAGCTGTTTAGATTTTCAAACCAGTAATTCTTCACAATCTTGTTAGTTTTTTAGTAATAGTATGAAGTTTTGTTTTTATTAATCAAACACTTTAAGAAATCCTTGTATAAATTGTCTGAGTATGGGGGTTTTGTGTGTTTTTTTGACATATTTTCCTAGAAGAATTCTGATATATAATATACATGTAGTAAAATGTTTACTTAGTGGTATATGAGCCCCCAAATTAAATGGGTTTTAAAAATACATTTTCCCTTTATTTCTCTTATCAAAAATACATTTTGATTCTTTGTAAACTTTTATGAACCTATTTTTGTTGTTTGTTGGTTGGTTTGTTTTTACAACAGTCTTGCTATGTAGTTTTAGGCTGGCCTTGATCTCATGGTGATCCTACTTCCTCATGCTGGGATTACAGGTGTGTGCCAGCATACCTGGCAATTTATGCACATTTTTCTCCTCCATATGTATTTTAGAATTAGTTTGCCAAACTCCTTTGTAATATCTTGACATTTGGTTTACAACTGCATTGTAGTTTGTGGAAAATGGGAAATACAGACCTTTTCCTTTTACGAATATGATGGTTTTTGTTTGAGTCTTTTTCTATTTGTCTGAGGGTTTTGTCTGTTTTAGATGGAATCTTGTTAAGTCAATAAGTTGCCCAGGCTGGGCTCAAATTTGGAATCCTGCTGTTTGAGCCTCTCAGAATTATAGATGTACAGCACTACACCTTCTTCCTTTTCAACTCTTGTATGCTACAGGAAAATACTACAGATTCCTTTATAGAGAATTGCATATTTTAAAATTTATGTCTATATATTTTAGTTTCTGCGCTGTTGTAAATAGATTTTTCTCCAAATTCTTGAAATTCAATATTGCTGATAGAAAGAAAGATTGTCTGTAAATCAGTCTTACAACCTTTCACTTTGCTGAGCTTTTATATTGTAGTATGTTTTAACTCCCTTAAAAATATATAAGTACCCAATCATATTAGCTAAAAATTACATGTATATCTTGCTTTGTAATATTATTCCTATTCTTATGTTTATATGGGATTTAAAAATTGTCAAGAAGTAATAAGCTTTTAAACACTGGACCATCCCTAAGTTTCTCCATAAGTGATGTTGGGTTGGTTGATACTATAAACTTTGATTGGCTTCTGTTTCATTAAGGAATTTTTTTTGTATATTTATTAGTGATACTGGCCTTTACTTTTCTTCTGTTCTACTTTGCTGGATTTTGTGTCTTAGTTGGCCTGACCTCATGAAATTTGTTCGAAAGTTTAAATTTGTCAATGCTCTGAAAGAGTTTTCACAACATGGATAACATTGCCTTCTTATACATTTGCTAATACTCACCCATAAATTCATGTGAGTCTGCTATCATTTGAGAGACAAGTCTCTTGACTATTGTTACTATTTATTTTATAGGGATTTTAGGATTTTTAAAAATCTATTTTTGTTAGTTTTTCCAAGAATCTAGTCTTAGCATTTTATTCAGCTCAACTGTTTTTATCTTCCAGTATTTAACCTTTATTTTCTGTGTTTTTGGATTTCTAGTAAGTACATGTAAACCCATTTTTTTCTTGCACAAGTACCAATTTTGGCATACTTCATAACTTTATGTATATTAGAGCTATCATTATTGTTTGCTTATTGCATTACATTTCAACTTTGACTCCCTTTTTAACCAGTTTCTGTGTTTTGGGCATCTGTTGAAATTTTCTCTGTGGTCTTAACATACAGGTTTTGTTGGTAATGTTCAATGTTTTGAAAATATTATGCCATCTCTTAAGTTTGGAGGTACAGAATTTTATATCTATTATATATATATTATATATATTTTTTATATGATTTATATTACACTGTTAAAGTTGACTATATCTTACTCATGTTCTTTGTTTTATGTGTCAGATTCTGTGAAAGATAGGTTTGGGTCCCCCAGTATGATTATTGTTGTGTCAGTTTCTCCCCATTCTGTGTTTGGTTTTTACATATTCACAAACATTGTTTTATAAGTCTAAAAAAGGTTCATGATTATTGACTCTACTTTGTGGATGATTAATTTTTCAAATATTAAAAAAAGGATATATCTTTTATCCTTTCCATTCTAATGTTACTTTTAGATTTGCTTTCATCTTCGATATGTACCTAGATTTTCTTCACCCAATTTCAGATAACTATAACCATTCATATTTTGTGCTTGTATATGTGTACTTGTTACTGCCATATTATTTTTTATATGTATTATGTTTGATATTGGCTTTCGTTTCTCATATTTTATTGGGTTTTTATTTTTATACATGTATTGGAGTAGGATCACAGTAGGGTGTAGAGAGATAGCTCTTTCCTTAGATAATTCATGTGCTTTTGCACATTTTCTTGCAGTTTTTAAAAATTAAGCCATTAATCCATTTGAAATTAGGTTTTACTTATGATATAGCAAGAGTCCATTCCTGTGTTCATCCAAAATGGATAACAGCTATATTAACACCATTTATTAAATAGTTTTCCTTTGTCACATATCAATTCTTATGTAACCTGGGATTTATATCTGTGGATCTCTTTGCTATTTAACTTATTTTTTTCTTCTAAATACCACATTTCATTTTTTTTAAATACTGAGTTTCAATAACTGATAGTTCTTTGTCTTTATTTCACAATGTTTTTACCTCCTTCATTACTGTCTTGCAGTGATACCTTTAGAATGTTTTTGTGATGCTTCTGTCTCAAAAGTTTTGAGACTGTTTGCATAATCTTGAAAAGTCTTTTCTCTGTTTAAATTAAATTTTATACTGCTTACCAGTGTTTCCTTTTTTCTTATTCTATTCTGAGGTCTCTTTCTAGTTTGTTTTCTTTTTGCCCTGAAAGGTAGATAATAAATTGAGTGGATAAAAGATCTTTTTCTCCTAGGGTGCGTAGACTGTCTGTTCATTCCCAGTCTCGTTTTTTTCCTTATAGGTAATTCATTCTTTCTGGCTTGTTATTTATAAGACGTTCTCTTTATCTTTAGAATTCAGGGACTTTATCAAGTATGCTTAGAGAGAGAGAGTGTGTGTGTATGAGTGTATTAATCAGTCCAACGTGGAACTTAATAAACAGACTCCAGTCTTTCTCTAACTCAGGTAAAATTTTCTATTATTACCTGCTGAGTAATTTTGACTTTTCTATTTGTCTCTTGTTCTTCTTCCAGAACTTCCATATCTGTATTTCTTTGAGTCTGTTCTTCAAATCTTTTTCCTCATGATTTCCATTTATGTATCGTTGCTTTGTACTGTTTCTTGTACTTAGTGACCATTTCCTTTTAAAACCATGTTTTAAAATTTTACTTCTAAACTTTTAGAAATTATGTGTGCTGTATTTAAATCTCTTGCAATTTCTTAATTTTCTTAATGTTTTTATGTTCTACAACATTTCTGTTTTACTAAAGATGTGTTCTAATTATTCTGACTATTTTCTCTTGTTCTGGGCCACATAAATGGTTTATTTGTTCTTTGTAACTCTTTTAGATCCTTGCCTGTTTGTTGAGATATCCTACATGTATACTCTTCTAAGCATGAAAAGTGAAGTAGCAGTCCTTGCCTTAGCAAGGTAAGGTAAGTTAAGGTTGTCTCTGGCCTCTTGTTAGTTTCATGTTCAGGGAGAACTCAGCTTCATTCAGTTCCTTCTGGGGCCTCAGAAACACTAATTACACTTAACTTAGGGGCCAGAATTAGCCATCTCCCTGTAGGCCACATATCTGATAGTTGAGCTTTCTCTAGAATCCACCATCCCTATTGTTCAACCTGTCTCCAGCATATCAAGAAGAAAACTTCATAACGAATTACGTTCTCCTCAAACCTCACTTATGTTACAGTAGTTGCCTATAAATCTCAGCAGCCATTTAGCTTAAGAAAAGCTAAAAGCTTCCTGTTCAGTGGAGAAAGGATCTCTGTTGAAATCACTCCTGCTCCAATTCTTTTCACTCTTAAAAATTTTAACGTAATTTGAATTGGTATCTACTTCAATCAATAGCTCTATCTTTCCCCTGTAACACAAGAACCTTATTATTATCTACCTTATATATTATTTTAAGAATATAATTAATTTTGTTAAGTATTGATCCTTCATTACCTAACAGTCTGTGTGAAAAAATGGAAAAAATACCTGAAGCATTCCTGCTGCATACTGAAATGTAGTGATTACCTCAAAGAAAAGTTTGTGCAGTTGTTTGAGTTCCAAGCTGAACTCACCCTTTTTTTTTCATGATACAGGATACATTTCATGATACATTTTGGTGAGTTGATACATTTCATGATACATTTTGGTGAGTTGAGATTGTATTTTGGTACCTGGAATTGAACTCATGACCTCGTGCTCACTAGGGAGGCACTGCCACTCAGCTATGTCCCTGACCCCAAATTAGCCATTTTAATGTAAGTAATTTAGTGATTTTAGTACATTCTCACTATTGTGCAGAAGCCACCTCCACCTAGTTTCAAAGTGTTTTCATTAACCCCAAAACAAACCAGTGCGGATTAAGCACTTGCTCCCTGACACCTGACAAACGCTACTCTCCATTATGTCCCTCTGGGTTTACTTATTCTATTTCCATATTTTTTTTTTTAGTGTAAATGTATTTTTTAAATTTTATTTAAAGAGAAGAAGAAAACAAAAAACAACAAAACAAAACAGAAAAAAGGGTAGTAACAAT
Source organism: Dolichotis patagonum (assembly GCA_004027295.1). Lineage (NCBI taxonomy): Eukaryota > Metazoa > Chordata > Mammalia > Rodentia > Caviidae > Dolichotis > Dolichotis patagonum. The sequence continues at coordinate 75,944 of PVJX010006197.1, forward strand.
ACAGAATTCCAAAGGAAAAAAAGAAAAGAACAAAAAAACACTAAGAAATCACTACTTAATAAATTACATACTGTCATCCTGGAAATAGTTGTTCAAGTTACAAATTTAAAGCATACAAAGTAGACATTCAAACAGTAAGACAGTTAACAGTTCTGCTCAATGATCTAACAAAAACTAATATGGTCCTCTATCTTACACACTTAAACATACATGTAGTTATATCCTTTAGAGCACTTTCTTTTCCTGTTTTACAGTAGCAATTACGCATTTTGGGTTTTATTACTCCTACAGTTCTTATTACTTTTTACACGAGAGACACAATGTGATATTTATAAATATGATTCTTATTTCACTAATGAGTTGTCTCCATTTCCCCACGAAGGCCTCAAAATCATCCTTTTTCATAGCTGAGTAATATTCCATTGTACAAAAATACCACATCTTTTTCTTCCACTCTGTGGTTGATGGGCATCTTGGTTGTTTCCAAGATTTCGCTATTACAGATTGTGCTGCTATAAACATGGGTGCACGTATATCACTGTGATATGACCTTTTCAGTTTGTCTGGGAAAATACCTTGAGGGGGGGGAATAGCTGGGTTGAATGGAGCTTCCAGTCCTAGTCTTCTGAGAATTCTCCATACTGATTTCTATAGTGGTTGCACCAGTCTACACTCCCACTAACAGTGGAGCAGTGTTCCTTTTTCCCCCGCAGCCTCGCCAACATATGTTATCAGTGTATTTCTTGATGGCAGCTATTCTTTCTGGAGTGAGATGATCTCTCAGTGTTGTTTTAATTTGCATTTCTCGAATAACCAGTGATGGTGAACATTTCTTCATGTATTTATTTGCCCTTTGTATATCTTCATCTGAGAACTGTGAGTTCATCTCAGATGCCCATTTTTAGAGAGGGTCTTTGAATTTGGGGGGGCTTGATATTTTTCAATTCTTTATATGTGCTGGATATAAGTCCTTTGTCTGAGGGGTTGCTGGCTAAAATTCTTTCCCATTCTGTGGGGTTTCTTTTCACTCTGTTGGTGATTTCTTTTGAAGTGCAGAAACTTTAATAATATGAGATCCCAGTTGTTGATTTTCTGAAGTGTTTCCCGTGCAGTTTGTGTTTTGTTCATGAATTCTCTGCCTACCCCTATGTCTCCCAAGACTTCTACCTACCTTATCTTCTAGTAGATTTAGTGTTTCTGTTTCAATGTTTAGGTCTTTGATCCACTTAGACTTTAGTTTTGTGCATGGTGATAGGCATGGATCTAGTTTCAATCTTTTGCATGTGGAGAGCCAATTTTTTTCCAACACCATTTATTAAAGAGGCTATCTTTCCTCCAGTGAACATGTTTAGCCCCTTTGTCAAATATCAGGTGGGCTGAGTGTCTTTTTACTTATACTTGCATCTTCTAATCTGCTCCATTGATCCTCAAGTCTATTTTTTTGCCAGTACAATGCTGATTTTATCACTGTGGCTTTGTAGTTCAGCTTCAAGTCGGGAACTGAGATGTCTCCTGCCTTGCCTTTATTGCCCAGAATTGCCTTTGCTTTCTAGGTTTCTTCTGTTTCCAAATGAATTTTAGGAGTGTTTTCTCTAGATCTGTGAGGTATGTCAATGGGATTTTGATTGGGATTGCGTGAAATCTGTATAACATTTTTGGGAGGATGGCCATTTTCACAATGTTGATTCTTCCTAGCCAAGAGCAAGGAATATCCTTCCATTTTCTAATATCCTCTTCAATCTCCTTTTTTAGCATAGAATAATTTTCAGCATGTAGGTCTTTTACAGTCTTAGGTTGATTCCTAAGTATTTCATTTTTTTTAGATGTTATTGTGAAGGGTGATATTTCCATAATTTTTCTCTTGGTGAGTTTCTTGTTTGTGTACAGGAATGGTATTGATTTTTGAGCATTGACTTTGTATCCAGCTACACTACTGAATTTGTTTATTACTTCTAGTAGTATTTTAATGGAATTTTTTGGGTCTTCTATATAGAGTATCATGTCACCTGCAAATAGTCATAGTTTAACTTCTTCCTTTCCTATCTTTATTCCTTTTATTTCTCTCTCTTGTCTGATTATCCTGGCTAGTGATTCCAGAACTATATTGAAAAGGAGTGGTGATAGTGGACATCCTTGTCTTGTTCCTGATTTTAAAGTGAAAGCTTTCAGTTTTTGTCCATTCATTATAATATTGGCTGTTGGTTTGTCATAGATGTCCTTTATAAAGTTGAGGTGGACACCATGTATTCTGAGTTTCTGAAGGCTTTTTTTTATCATGAACATGTGTTGGACTTTATCAAAAGCTTTTTCTGCATCTATTGAGATGACCATGTGGTTTTTGTTTTTGGCTCTGTTGATGTGGTGTATTACATATATTGATTTGCGTATGTTAAACCATCCCTGCATTCCTAGAATGAACCCCACTTGGTCATGATACATAATCTTCTTAATGATTTGCTGCATTCTATTTGCCAGTATTTTATTGAGAATCTTTGCGTCTATGTTCATTAATGAGATTGGCCTATAGTTCTCCTTTTTTGGTTGGGTCTTTCTCTGGTTTTGGTATTAGAGTAATACTTGCCTCCAGGAATGATTTAGGGAGGATTGCTTTCTTTCCAATTTCACTGAAGAGTTTAAGGCGTACTGGCATCAAATCGTCTCTAAATTTCTTGTAGAATTCAGCCGTGAATCCATCAGGACCTGGCTTTTCTTTGTTGGTAAGTTTTTTTACTACATTTTCAATTTCAATAGCTGACACTGGGTTATTCAAAATTGCTATATCTTCTTGGTTGAGCTTTGGTAGTTCATATGTTTCTAGAAATAGGTCCATTTCCTCTATGTTTTCCTCTCTGTGAGTAGAGATTTTCAAAGTAGGTATTCTTTTGCATTTCCATGGGATCTGTAGTAATTTCCCCCTTTTCAGTCCTTATTGCGTGAATTTGGTTTTTTTGTTTGTTTTTTGTTATAAGGTTAGCTAGAGATTTGTCAATTTTTTTATTCTCTCAAAAAACCAACTTTTTGATTCATTAATTCTTTGTATTTTTTTAGTTTCAATTGCATTTATTTCTGCTCTAATCTTTACAATTTCCTTCCTTCTATGAGTTTTGCGTTTAACTTGTTCTTCTTTTTCTAGAAGCTTGAGATAAAGCATTAGTTTGTTTATTTGTGCTCGTTCTGTTTTCTTTTTTTTTTTATTTAAAAGATAATAAAACAAAAGGGGGCAGTACAGAGCAGATCAGAAGAGGACAACATAGGCAACACAGTACTTTACATTAAGTCAACTGGACATCAACAGTATCTAACGCCATATCTCTTACTCTGCTATAGTGGAGCATAGTTTCAATTACAATAATATCAAACATAACACAATAGTATAAAGGCATGCATAGAGTGAAAGAATTCCAGGGCTTTCTGAACCGAATAACAGAGAATGATCAATGGGTATTATAATATCTCATTTTTGATAAAAAAGAAAAAAATTTGTTTGAACTATCACACATATTCAAATTCCAAAGAGACACAATGTGGTAGACAGAACCAATGGCAATAGAACAAAAAAAAAAAA
>PVJX010006198.1:0-31666 GCA_004027295.1 Dolichotis patagonum
TGTGTTGCCTATGTTGTCCTGTTCTGATCTGCTCTGTACTGCCCCCTTTTGTTTTGTTCTCTTTCAAATTAAAAAAAAAAAAAAAAGAATGAGTAGGAGCTATTGGACAGCTTACAAACAGCAAGAAATGCGATTCCATAATATTAAGAGTCGTGACACTGTGGCAGAAGCAAGAGAAATAGGAAACGTGGCATTTTCCACGTAGAATTTACAATCTAATCCTGAACCAGATCAACTTCCTTGACTACAATAACTTTAAGAACTGAAGAATATGAAGATCACACACGAGCAGCTATGGGCAAGAGTGCACAGAGAGTTAGGCAGAGTTAATTCATTCAAGACCTGTTTATTAAGAACAAACCAGGAAAGGCATTTGTCACACAACCAGGGATAAAGCAGGGAACAAGACAGTGACAGCCCACCTAAAGTTTAGCTTAAAACTCAGCTGGGAGATAGGAAACAGCCACTTCCTAAATTACTTAGCGATGCCAGGAGGAAAAGACTAGGTGCTATGAAGACCTATGGAGAAGGTTAGGAGAGGCTTTTCAGAGGCCAGAAAGTTCCGGCTTCCACAAAAAGGAAGAGGACGATTTGGCCTGATTGAGAGAGGAGGGAGCCTTCCTATGGGCAGAGGAAAGACTCCCTTAGGGCAGAGAGGTCGGCAGCATTGAAGAATGGAAAGGTGAATGTATCTGGTGCATGGTGAACTACAGGGAGAATGAAGCAAGGTTTGCTAGGTAAGGTGAACCATGTGGGATCCCAGAAAATCTAGGGGAGCACATCATAGGAGAAGAGAAATAAGGGCAGAAGAATCCACAGTTAGAAGCAGTTTCAGTGGTGTAGTCATTAGCTAATATTGAGTTTGCTTGAAGTTAGGAAAAGGATTCAGAAATACATTTGTTGTAAAGGTAGGGTCCACAGAGATTTTGATGTGAGGGATGAGAAAAGACAGATGATAAAAAACAAAAACCAAGATAGCAGAGGAATTTTGTCTTGAGTGTCGAAGACAGGAGACCCTTTTGTTGACCTGTGGAGAAAAAAGGGCTTGGTTTTAAGACCCAGATCGTGAGTTTAATGATGACAGTTGTTAAAGTACTCCACAAAGGATAATTGCAAATCGCACAGACAGACATGAGGGCAGTAAATGTAGTGGAGTGACCAGAGAGAAGGACTCTACTAAAATGGAAGAAAGTGGACCCCAATTTCAAAGGAGAGCAGAGACATTTAAATTCAACCTGCTCACCCAAGAGAAGCTGGGACTGGTGGCTACTACAGAGTGGTTAGATGAGAAATGGGCTTAATGTTTCCACGCAGGGTGGACCATGCAGGGAACAGGCAGCAGAAAGGCTATTCTTATTTACTGCCCCAAAGAGATTCGACAGTGGCCAAAAAAAGTGGAAACAGCTAACCTTGTATACTCAGGCATATCTAAATATTGAGCTAAGGAAAAGGGTTTTGAGCAGTGGGGTGAAGGGCCCCAGAGAACAGAAATCCTTCAGGGGCTGGTCTAACAGCAAGCACTACAGCAACAAGGAGAGGAACAAACACAACTGAGGCTCTTTGTGCCTTTATCAGGCCCAGTAAGCACTTGCTAGGCTTGTTCTCCTGAATATATACAACCAGGGGAGGAGCAGAGTATTGTAAACCTTCATTTGTAGTTGGTTGAGCTAGAGTGAGTTTATCAGCCATCAAACAATTAAGAAGCAGAGGAGACATGACAATGCCTAGATTTGATTCATTCTGAAATCCTTGTTCCTTACCAGGAATCACTCCAATTCATTTCTGGCCTAGAGATATCTTAGGAAGCCACAGGTTTACACCTGTCCTGGAAGAGTCTCGAACTGGCTCTGTGAACTCCAATCTATACCAATGCTCCAGAGTCATCAGGGGTCCTATTGTAGTGGAAGAAGCGACTTCCCTCCCCCCACCTACTTTTATAACCTGGAGTTAAAATTCTATACACTAATCACTCCTACTCTTCCCTAAGGTAGGGAAGATTCTTTTGTCCAGGCAGCAATGCCCTGCCAGTCTGCATACCTGCTGAGAAGTGGTATTCCCGGGACTGGAAACCCAAGTCTGGCAGAATGCTCACACAGTTGGTTGGCCTTTGGTCACCACGCAGCCCTTTGTGAGGTGAGGGGAGGTCTGCAGAGGGAGGACCCTTCAGTTTGAACATTCAAGAGACAGTGGCTTCCAAGGAGGGTTGTGATGGAAGCTAGGAAGTCTAGAGCTTAAACTGAACTGGACTGGCCACAAGTGACTTCAGGTCTTTCCCTCTCTGGAAACTCAGATTGCTGGATAGATTACAGGAACTTCAATTAGTGTTTCAGTTATTTCATTGTTAAAAGCCATGTACCAGATTATAGAGTAGTAATTATCGGGGAGAGGATGGCTTTTACCAAGTTTAACTTAATTTAACACTGTGTCTTAAAAAATCCTGAATTTCAAACCAGTTCCACTCATTGGGGATTCAGAGTCTCATGTCTTTGCAACACACAGCTTCCTGTCAGTACAGAAAAAGGGCTTTAGAAGACTTACAAGGCTCCATAGACTTCAAATAAGTCTTACGAAACAACATGTTCACGTGTTGAGTGTAAATGAGTCAGAAACATGAGGATTAAATTTCCCTTAAAATACATGGGGGTTTGAAAATGAAGGAAAAATGCTGAGGGCAAAACGTGTTTTGGATTTGGACAAACCCAAAGCATCACAAAAAATGGTTTGATGTTTGATGAGCCCTAAACACAGCAGTGTGCTCATCTCTCATTGTGATGAAGACCAATGGACCATTTTGTGTGAAAACACAGAATCCCACTGGCTCTGTCTGTGGACCCCTCGCTACCACAGGGCCTGACTGATTTTCATTTCACTAATTCACAAGCTTCCATTCTCACATGGTGGTTGGTGGTCTGTCCCACACGAGTTCTCAGCAAGGACATAATGAGAGAATCCTGGAGAAGACGTCTGGGATTAGTAAGACTTCATTAGTCTTATAAAATGCACTTCGGGGCATAACCACTGTACAATAAAACATTAACATAAATCACTAAAATGGAACCATGCCTTGTCAAGATAAATAAGAGGCGTGTGTTTCATGTGGCATTGTCCTTATTTCTTTAAATTGGTTTGTTCACTTGCTAATTTGCAAAAGCGAACAATCAGAAGAGTTCTGTGGTATAAATTAAAGCAGTGAGATTCCTCCATTCATAAACTTCCCATCAATAGCCCTCATTTCCATTGAACTTTCTGAAGCCTTAGAGATGGAAACAGAGCCATAGCAGTCCTGGGAAGTAGAAAAAAGGAAATTCTTTCTTTCTTTCTTTCTTTCTTTCTTTCTTTCTTTCTTTCTTTCTTTCGTTCTTTCGTTTGTTCTTTCGTTCTTTCATTCTTTTGTTCTTTCTTTCTTTTCTGGAAGTGCTTTCTGAGGACATATGTAAGATACTAACTACTCAGGTGGTATTTGACTCCTTCAGTCTTGGACCTCAAATTGTGTGTGGATGGTGCTTGTTTGTTCTTTTGAATATATAAGAAATTCATGTGTATGAAAATGCACAACTACTTTTTCTCCTGAGAATTTTACATCTTTGGCGCTCTCTCTCTCTCTCTCTCTCTCTCTCTGATTTTCTCTCTCTGTCTCTCTCTCTCTCTCTTTGGTTTGCTTGGCTTTCTTTTGCTGTACTGGGGACTGGGGAACCCAAGAACTCATGCATGCCATCGGTGTTCTATGATTGAGTTATACCTCCAGCATCCCCTATTTTGCACTTTAAAAAAAATTTCAAGGTGGGGCTCTTGCTAAATTGTCCAGGCTGATCTTGAACTCATGATCTTCTGCTTCAGCCTCCTGAGTAGAGGAATTTCAGGTGTGTACACCCCTACCCCACTGCTTTTGATTCTTTTAACTGAATAACTGATATATTTGATTTAATTTTTGTAGGTGAATAGTGTGAGGTAGAGGTCCAGTTTCATTCTTTTTCATGTAGATACTTAGTTGCCCCAGCATCATTTGTTAAAACTATTTATTACCATTGAATTATCTTGTCACCTTTGTTCAAAAACAATTTACCATTGATTGTATGGGCTTGTTCCTATGTTCTTAAACAGACTTACCCTTCAACCCATAGCACTCACCTGTAAATTTAATTCTAGATGTTCTTTTGGACATCTAAGGATCTTGCTGAATCATAAAAATACTGCTTAAAATTGTGTCTCAGATTAAAGTTTGTGACATGAGTAAACTTCCAACATATTAGGAACAAGTAGCGAGGAAGGAGGAGAAGAAGAAGAAGGAGAAGGAGGAGAAGAAAGAGAAGAAGGAGGAGGAGAAGAAGAAGGAGAAGGAAAAGGAGGAAGAGGAGAAGGAGAAAGAAGAGGAGGAGAAAACAGAAAGAGAAAAGAAGAAGAAGAAGAAGTAGAAGAAGAAGAAGAAGAAGAAGAAGAAGAAGAAGAAGAAGAAGAAGAAGAAGAAGAAATTATATGGCTTTCTTCTTTCATAAGAATGACAAATATAGTATAAGAACCAAGATGATCAGATAGCCATAGCAGTAGTGTGACTTGGGGCAGTAATTTAAATTCTGTGAACCTCTAGTTTACTTTCTGTGAGTATCTCCTAGTAGTGTTACCATGCAAAAATTCCTTTCCATAATTTCTTAGGAAATGTGTATTTTCCTGAATTTTGCACCCCATAAAAATGTATTCAAGAAATTAGGAAGCTGGGAAAAATTATCATAAATTTCCTATGAGAATTAAAACATTATAAGATTTAGAAACATTATAAGATTTAGGACACCCCAGATGTCACAATGAAGCAAGAGAAGGAACTGCTGATGTGCAGAGTGGAAGTTAAGGCAGACATTTCTAGAATGGGACAAGACCATGCAGGGGAAAAGCAGCCGTGATTTTATCCTTTTTTTGTCCTTTACAGCGTGGATGACCACTGAGTGAGACTGAATCAGAAGGGTGTGAAATATGTGTCCAATTTTAAGATTTAGTTTAGAAATTAAAAAGTCTAAAATCTCAATATGATTACATATTGAAATGATAACATTTTGGATATACTGGGTTAAATAAAAAATATAGGCAGAATTAATTTTGCCTACTTCCTTTTTTTAAATGTGAACTTTAAAAATTTAAAATCCCATAGGTGAGCAGCATTTGTGACTTGTGCTCATTCTCAAGTGTGGTAGACAAAGCTCTAAGAGGACCCTAAGTTTCCAAACCTCTGATGTAAACCCATCTTCCCTTGGTTGTTCCATAAACCCTAAATACTGCTGCGAAGGGACTTTGGAAATGTAATTAATGAATCAAATCAGCTGACAAATCTAAGGTGGCCTGGCCTAATAACCTGAGTTCTTTGAAAACTGAGAGTCTTCTCTGGGTCCCAGAAGAGGAAAGTGGAGGAGAGTCACATTCCAGTTACCCTGGAAAACAGAAGGTAACCAGATTGTGAACCATATAGTAAAAAACTGTGAAGGGCTCTTAGGTGCGGAGAGGAGTTCCAAGCCAACAGCTGGCAGAAAGGTGGGATGATGGTGGAGTTCTATTCTCCTGCAAGGAAATGAATTCTTCCAGCAACCAAAGATCTTGGAGAAGCCCCAAAATCCCTCATAAGAACGGTAGCCTTAGCGGACACTGAGGATTTCAGCCCAGTGACCCCTCACCTACAGACACTGAGACATAATAAAGTTGTATTGTTGCAAGCTGCCAAATTTGTGGTAATTTGTTACATAGGAATAGAAAATCAGTGAACCATGTGGTAAAGGCTTGTTTGTGATCTCTGTGACTAATGGTGAGTCATTCTTGCGAGTAAATGTCACTAAGTCTGTACACATACTATACTTTGTACAAATCCTACGAGTAATGTTCCAAGAAAGAACATATTTAGAGACAAAATTAGCCCTTAATTTAGCATTTTTGAAATATGATTCTGTGTAGTGCTGTTAATCTTGCTAGGAAAACCAAATGTTAAGGTTTTCTTTTTAGCATTATGGTATACATTTTCTTGATAATTTTCAGAGTTTGAATATTTATTACAGCCTATGGTTCTTTGTAAATACCATTAAAATACTAAAAAATTCAAAGCAAAAAAAAAAAAAACTTAAAAAATTCCATGCACCGAATGGAACTAAACTCCCAAACCAAACAAGTACTAAAATATCGAATACTGTCTTTTTAATAAAATACAGTAGAACTAATGATTTTAGGAATTTCTAAGAATTTCTGGGAATTCTGATTTTGTTTCCAATTCTCAAAGATTAGAATCTGTTGGAAAAGTGGAAACATTGCTGATAGTGCTGCTGTGAGAATTACATAACATTTATGAAACCAGTGGCTTGGTCCAAGACTGGTACAGTACTTTGTAATGGGAATAATACGTGGTAGTCTTTATTAATCTCTAGGCTTTAATACACAAATAACAGGAACATCAAACTGACTTTGACTCTGAGGATTAAAACTTAAATTTAAATCTGAATTCATGTACCATTAGAGGAGGGTGAAGCGATGTACTGGTTTGAAGAAATCTAAAGGGTTTCTTTTGAAGGGTAAGTCAACCATCTGAAGATTTTTCTGCTTGTCTTATTTTTATTTATTATGTATTGAAAAGAATCACTGAATTAGGTAGTAAATGTACATGTTGAGACTCAAAGAAAGATGAAACAACAAAGCAAATAACATTTCCCCCAAATCCACACCTATTTTCTTGCCTTATAAGAGTTCTGATTGAGTTTGAGCAATTTGATTTGATTTGATTTTTACTAATAGAAAAGTACTTTGAAGTACCTAACAAATATAACTTATTTCTGTAAATTAACTATAGAAGCATTTATCTATTGTCTCTTCATTCCCAAGGAGGAGGGATTTGAGCTGCAATTACGGTTAAAGGGACAGAATAAAGAGATAAAATGGACTGTGATTCAGTGTCTTAACTTACTTTATTTTCATTGGAATTACTTCCCTACTCTTCTCCATCTAGCAATGTTACCCTGTCAAATTTGATAGAAATACCAAATTTCCCTGGAAAAGACAGCTCTCAGTTGTATGTTTCCACTTGGCACAACCATCTTTGAGATCCCGTGTGTTCCTGTGACCTGCTCTTCTATCTCCCACCCATCGGATTAGGAAGTCCTTATAAATGTGGCAAAACAGCAAGGCAAGTGTCTGGGATATGTCTTTAAATTCCCTTTATTTTATACACAAGTGACATGAAGTGGACAGTATCTTGTAACTCTAAATGTATTCTCAATATGGGTCAATGATACATGGTCAAAAGCTAATTGACAAGTAAGCCTCATTCTCTGTTAAGAGCCTCACTGAATTTGACTCACTTTTCTGTGCATTTTTTAGTAAGAGCCTTTTCCCTTGTAGTCTAATTCTTTGGTGTTTGGTCTTAGGCTCTCCATCCTTCATTACTCACTATATTTTTAATAAAAATGAAAGCTTGATGAGAACATAACTTGATAGACAACATTCCAACATATTTCAACTTTAAGAAATAACAGTTGTCACATTTCATTGAATATATGATGGGATTCTAGAACTTTGAAAAGATTCCTTTGGTAACTATTTTTTGAATTTTAAAATATTGTCATTCCTGGTAACCTTGAACTATTAATTGATTGGAATTTCACTGTCTTAGGTGTTTTGGCTTCCAGTAATTCGTTTTTCTCTTCCATTCTTGTTTTCTTAATGTGGGACACACAGTTTATATTTCAGCAGGTGTTGGCAGGTTCCGTGTGTGGTTTCTTCTCCCAACTCTTTACACTAACAAAATCTATTTCCATTCATATTAATTCAGTTTTGAACTTATTTTGGAAGCAGCTGGGAAAGCTACATCTATGGCCACTGTTATGCAACCAGCTAAGAATTAAGGAAACCATGTGGTTAGATGGTTGCTGAAAAGACCTAGATCATTAGAGACAGGCAAACTTTGAAAGGGTTGGTTTGCTTCTGAGAGGGCCCCTGAAGCTTGGCTCTTTCTCCAAATGTTAATCAAATTAATAACCTGTCCACGGTGACACAGGATTTCTCAGGAGGTTACTGCCTCATGAGGTGATCATCCTTTTGCATGCATTTGTCTTTCCCAGTGAGGGCTTGGTCACGGGAGAGTTCCAACTAACAGCATTACACTGCGACTCTGGCCGTCTCTTTCCACATCCTCATCTCTTTTTTCCCAGTCTTAGAAATGTTGGAGCTTTTCTCTGAGCAACAGAAGCAAATTCAGGGCAGGCAGAAGCCCAGAGGGTCAAATTTTTGGTGCTACGATGCTAGTGGTCCTAATAATAATAATAATAATAATAATAATAATAATAATACAAAATGAAGAGTACTTCTCTGGATAAACCATTCAGGTGTCTTTTAGAGCCAAGAATTAGGCATAGTCTTTGTTGAATGGATTTTCTAAGCCTATGGCTGGTGGTAATTCCGAAGGGAGGGCTGTGCACAGAGGGAGGCCTTGAGAATATTGGAGACAAAGTGTCAGATGATTCACTGGCTGCCTTCTCTCTTTTTTTCTCCTTTGAGTCTGACAAGTAGGATCAAATACCCGAATGCATGAAGGAAGTTCAGAAATCGATGTATTGGGCTTACTGAAGCACTACTTTTCAATGTTATTTACAGCCTTGTATTTCACTCATTCAACACAACGCCAGAGTGGGAAGTTCCCAGGAGTGAGAGGCCCAGTGACCCAGTCCAGTGGATTTGTCCTCCCCATCCAGATCTTTCTTTGCTGTCATTGTCACCTAGTGCTTCAGACATTATTTTTTTATTCTGAAAAATGTATCAGAAATTAAGGTGACTTTCTTTTAGATGTGATTGTTTTTAGGTGTACTGGTCTGCTTTATTTCCAATTTATCTCCTTGAGTTCTTTGGCTGTGTAGCCTTTGGGGCCATGAAGTTTCATGTCTGATTATTATGAAATATGGTACATTTTGAAATGAAGAGAGTAAAAATAGCAACAATAAAAGCATTGTCCCATTCTATTGGTAATGACAATATCCCTCAGTAATTATATTTGCAGGAAATGAAAAGTATTATCAACAGAATATGCTTTTCAAAAATTTATAATCCTTTAAATGGGCAAATCCTTTCTCCAGGATTAGTAGGGTGGTTTGTGTCCTAGGAGCCAAATCCTATTCTGTGATTCAATCCTTAAACCCTTTATAACAGTGCCTAGATTGATTTCAGACCCAGATTTGTTGAGGAATCTGAGGGTAGAATTTAGTCTTGTGAGGAGAGCTCCTTAACAAGGATTGCTTTTTGCTTTGATTTGGTTGGGTTTTGGTTTTGGGGTTTTTTTTTTTTTAATGGAGTTTATCTAAAACTCAGCCTCTAATTCCAAAACCTAAATCCTGACGTTTCATGGCTATAGCAGATGCACTTCATTTCTAGGTCACCCTTTCTTTTGCCCATTTTTAGGTGAGCTCACACTTCCTGAACTGAGAGGAACACCCTAGCAGGTTGTCACTGATCCCCAAACTTTACTGGTGACAGGGTGTCTCCTTATTCCAAATATTGGCCCTGGATTTGAGTATAGTTTATCTTTCTACTGTAAGTTTAGTGTTTTCAGGAAGTCATCTTTTTTAACCCAATGCACATATAAGTCTATGTTATACACATTTGTTTTTTCAGAGGTCAGATGTTCTGTTACGAGGCATACAATTGGTGCTCTGCATTTCTGTGGGAAGGTGAACATAAATGCTCAGAATGATGATTTCTAGATAAAAGAAAGACAGTCACAATCCTAAATTGATCTTTTGAATCACTAAGCATTTACATAGTGAGCAGCAAAGATTTAGTAAACCTGTTCTATCATATTAATGATTGAAAAATGATTAACTGCTTGTAGCACACTTGATAATTCTCTATAGAGCAGAATGTTTGTTTAATCAGGGCACACAGTGTCCTCCCTAGAGAAGGTGACTTACAAAGGTGACTTTGCCTTACAAAGTTTTATCTAAGAAAGAAACAAGTGCTCTGAATTGTAATATGGGCTACATTAATTCAAGTAGAGATGGTAGGGGACTAACCAAGACATGGCTATAGCACAAATGTCTAAGTTAAAGAAAATTTTAAAAAGAAAGTCAGTATCATTGCAATATAGTTAGCCATATTATAATGCAATTATCATATTATAACATTATTGAATGTGTATTATGAGATAAGCACTGTACAAAAATGTTTATAGGGATTATGTCATTTAATTTTCAGACCAATCTTACCAAAGTAGGTCCTAATATCATTATTTTACACCCGAGGAAAATAAAACTTAGTTAATGAGAAATAACTTGCCTAAGTAACTCAACCTGGATTTGAATTCATATGTGCCAAATTTCAGTTGGCACATTCCAACCCCATCTTTTGTGCACTGATTTACTAAAATCCTTCCCTCTAAGCCCCTGCTTCCCAGAAATGTGCTCTATACATCCCCATCTCTCTGCTCATCCATCAGTTTCTAGCAATCTCTTGTTAGGTAAGACTGTAACCATGACTTCCTCAAATTCTTATCATCTGCCCTGAGACGTAATAAAGATGATACATGCACATGATTCTATATTGGCAATAACGATTGCAATAATACAAGAAATGTTTCCCAAGAGATCTTCAATTTCTAAAATAAGAAAGTTACTCAGAACATTATGAAATCAACAATAGTTACCACCATGCCTTTTGTTGTCCTCAAAGTAGCTGCAGATAACTTCAGACATAGTAAAAATCAAACAGAACAGAATAGAGTAGAAACAATAAAAACAAAACAATGGATGCAATAGAAGACTTCAAAACAAGCCAAGAGTAAATCCAAAATTGCTACTGTAATATATCTTGCTGTCTTTGAAATAGCTGCTCATGCAGCCAGATCTAACATAATCAAACAAAACAAAAGAGAATAAAACCCAACCCAACAAAACAATGAAAATGATACAGGACTTCAAAACAAGACTAGGACAAACTGTTCTGATTGGTTTTATTCTGTTTTACTATCCTTGGTTTTATCCTCTTTAAAATTAAATTAAAATTGAATTAAATAAAATAAATTTGAAAAAAGGAATATGAATCTCATGGCTGGGCATAGCTCAGTGGCACAGTGCCTCTGTCTGGCAAGCATGAGGTCATGAGTTTGATTCCTGGTACCAAAAAAAGGGAGATGATTTTAGAATGGAACACCTCCCCACTATGATCATTGGAAGTAATTTCTCATGGTGGAATCTTAAAATAATTATAATATAATTTAATAAAATATATAATATGATATAGTATAAATCCTGTTGTTTAATCCTGTGTAATAGTGGATATCTGGAAATTTGTAGCTAATTATATAATCAAGTATTTACTTACATGGTTTTCTCTAGGGTGTGGTCTCATGTAGTCTAGAAATAAATGATTGTAGAATAAAAAAAAGTTGTCCAGGGTCAGGGCTAGAAGCTCATTTTGTACAACCTTGAATAAATTGTTTCACATGGTTATGCTTCATTTTTCTCCATCCCAACTTCCTCATTGGGTAGCTGAGAAAATTTGGGAGAGTAATTCCCGTGAAACTGCTAGTGCTGGGCATTGTTCAAAACTAGCATTCAATAATTGGTATTTCATAACACTGCACATTGTAAGGATTATTATTTACAAATATATAATATCCTTATTCTCCATTACATTTTTCCATTTTCTGCCTTTCTAATGATTCACTTCTTGAAGTTTCTGTATCAGCTTTCCTTCTTTTGCTTCTCTTTTGCACATTTTTAAAGACTATATTCCTGGTCCTCTTCTCTTTGGTACTTCCAGGCACTTGTGCTTCCTAAATGTTCTTCCTATAATGATGCCTGTCATTCTGTCTCATACTGACTAAACCAGCTTATATCCTCTACTACTAAATCTATACCTCTTTTCCCATAGATGGAAAAAGTTATGATCTAAGAAACAGAGAACATTTTGATGAGTCAAATGGTTCCTAATTTCAGTAGAAATTTCAGTAGAAATATTGGGAAAGCCAGATTACTAGATTTTAAGGAATCTGCTCACTAGGGAAACTGGAAGAAAATAATAAAGATGATTACTGGAGATATTAGCTGTGCTTAAAAAAATATTCTGTTATAAAAGAAATCCAAGCAATCAAAGAGAAGATAAAATTGAAAATGCACAGGAAATAAGGGCCATAGTGGATAAAGATTTCAGAGGTGGTGAAAGAGGATGATACTAAAAACACAAGCACAGTAATAGTGAGATGGAAAAGAATGAATGTAAGAATTCAGATCTGATGTCTCAATTTTTCTGGTAAAGAGTAGGTTGGTGTAAGGAAAGGGACATTTCTTTGGTCACTTAAGAAACACAGAAAAATTTAGAATTCCTACTATGGTAAATGTGATAAGGCATGAAGGCATGAATAACAGGATAACCAATTAATCCCAGACAACCAACAGAGATCAGATAGCAGGAATTTGAGACGGATCCAAACACAATTTCCAGTAAAGATCCACTTTCCAGAATGGCTCGCAATAGCAAACGGAGGGATCACAGGCTTGGAAGAGCCAAGTATGGAGAAAGGGATTTTCACCCTGCAGCTGATCCAGCCTGGGAAACAACGTGGTAAAAACATAGCTGTAACTTTCCTGAAGCCGGTGAATTGTCACGTGTCTCCTTTGTTTTCTACTTTTCCTTCCATGCTGCTACATGTTCGTGTCTTTCTGTTCTTTACTGTAATTTAACTCAAGCAGCATTTATTTATTACTCCTCAACTGAGGCTGATTTTTTAAAGCTTTCTTTTTTTTTTCTTTTTGCGAATTTTGTTAGTCTGGCATATGACAACGTGATCACCAAGTAGTAAGGTTTCTTTTCTTTCTAAAACTAACAGACATAATGGATTATGTCTTTGTCAATGGCTGGTCTTAAAGATCTGATTGATTGTGAGGATGGAATGGCTTTGAAATAACCATGCAAAAAAAAAAAAAAACTTCATGCACTGTTTTAACCCAACTGCCCAGAACAGTGCCTGGTATTCTAATTTAACAGACACTATAGAATGTGTGCTGGGCAGTATTTTGAGTGCTTTGTAATTATTAACTTTCAAAATGCTGAATGTATTCCTATGAGGTTACTATTATTGTTTATCCCATTTTACAGATGGGCAAATTGAGATACAGATAATGAACTCATCATCATATAGGTGCCAAGTGACACAGCTAGTATTTGAAACTGAGCAACACAATTCCAGGAGTGTAGTGCTTTATAAGTACTCAATAAATGATTATAAAAGAAAAAAACACTTGAAGATATTTTCTTTTTCAAAATCTTAAATGTTTTTGTCCTCATTTAATTCACTTCTAGTATTTTTTTTTTTTGCATACTTATGTTACTTTCGACAATCACTTGGGGACAAAATTGTTCTGAACATTATGAGTGAGTGGGACAACGTAATTGGGTTTCCAAGTGACAGAACCGTTGCAGAATTTCCCACTGTTTTTGGTCCTTGTTTTTAACAAACCTTTTAGCAGGCAGGGTTCAGCTCACAAACTGACCTTCCTGCGGACATGGAGTAAGTTTTTGGTGGCAGTCAGTCCTCTGATGTTGGAACTGTCACCCAAGTGCACAGTTGAGACGGGCTTTTGTTAAGTATTTTTTTAAAAAACATGTATTAGCTGTTATTCCATTTTTCCATTGAGGAGTGTGGGGTACCGAAGACTGGTCACAGTAACCTGCTTGTTGTCTTTCTGCTGATCATGCTTACTCTGTTACATTATTCTGCCCTGTGATTTCTTTCTGCATGCACATATGTGCTGTGAGAAAAAGAAATACATGTTTGTGATTTCTAAATCACTCAGCATCTTCATGTTTGTTCCACTGATAGAAAAAAATCATATAGCACCATCTTTTCCTACTTTTTCTTCTCTCTCTCTCTCTCTCTCTCTCTCTCTCTCTCTCGGAACTGGTAATCAAACTCAGGACCTCGTGTTTGCTAGGCAAACACTTGTGCCACTGAGCTATATCCCTGGCCCCTCTTTTTTCCACGCTATAAATATTTCGTTGATGAAATTTACTGCAATGATCACTGTTTGAGGCTCAGAAATCCCTCAGGAATCAGGGAAAGCAGAAACCCATTTAAATCCCTCCCTAATCCTAAAATGCTGTTGAATTAAAAAATAAGATTTATTGTTGTTTCTAGCTGTCTAAATGTCTACTGTATGAGATACAGAGAATCACATTCAATATCACTTTTTGCGAAGAGCAAAATATAACTTAGAAAAAGTTTATTCAGTAGTGCATTATAAAACTATATAAAGATGAGGATTACAACAAAACTCCATTATTCTGTTTGTACTTCATTTAAATTTTTATAAACATGAAAGTTTTAAAAAGATACAGTATTCTTCCTAATTTACCCAAAAAGGTACTTTCTCTTAACATTAGTGTTAGTTGTCAAACTTTATTCATTATTATAGTCATCTATGAGAAAGTTATAATTAATTTTTTACACAATTACTAGCTATTATAATCATGATTAATTAGTATAGCACTTCACTTTTGTGATCATAAGTATATATTTATATTTTAAGTGCTTCATACATACTAATTAAATATCAGAGAAATAGATGAAATAGACTGTTATTATATAACATTGAATGCAAAAGTAAAATTCTTTATTAATAACAAAGCAGATTTGTTGTGTGCTAGCACATACAGCAAGCAAAGTGACTTTCTAAAAACTTTAATGACAGCATATGGTACTTACCCATATTTGAAAGAGAATATTTGAGATCTTCAAATTTTGTATGATTATATCTTATGTATTTGGTGTCAGCATTGCTTTTATGAAATAATAGCAAAGCTTTGTCTTCTGTAATGTGTTTACTTAACAAAATGAATAATTGGCAACTCTATTAAAATTAACCCGCGAGATCTGCCCTCATGATCTTCCTAGGTTGTGTTCATTAGATATTTTAAGCCACACAGACATAGGACCACTGGTCACTTACAAGTTCTAGGACACATGGCACACATTCAGTTGTTTGGCTCTATCTGCTTTTTATAAAACACTACACACCTGGAATCATGTTGCCTGGTTTTGAAAACTAGCTAAGTCATAGTGCTGTGTTGAATTAACCCTTATTTTACTTATTATTGGCCCCAGAGAAGAAGACTAGTGATGCTGCTAATTGTATTGCAGAATATTTTTATAATTGTTCTGTGTTGTTATTATTTATTGTTGTTAATCATCTAGGGTGTCTAACTTATAAATTAAACTTTATCCTAGGTATGTAAATACAGGGTACAATTATCCATGAATTTTGGCGTGTGCTGAGGGTGTGGAAATTATGCCCCATGGGGAAGGAGAGACTGCTGGGATAGTTCTGCAGAGACTTATATCTAAACTGTGATGACCTCAGCAGTCTTAGGTGGCTGAGTATGCTAAAACCAAGAAAAAAAAGCCAGAAGCAAACACAAGTATGGTATAATTGTCTGAAAGAGGGTGAATATGGGACAAGGACAGTATGCTCAGGGATAGAAATCTATGCAGCTAATTATTTTTTAAAAATTGGTCAAGCGCATATGATGGGGAGAGGCTAAAAGGTATCTGGACACGCAGAGCCTTGTGGAAGTTCTGTGTGAGTGAGGTGTCAGGGAACGAAGGAAGCTGAGAATGGACAACAAAAACTCTTCCCAGGTGAGGCCCAGACTGGTCTAATGTCAGCTGGGAACATGGCAACAAGAACTCTGAAAGACGCTGTGGTCCTCAAAGGCTTAGAATGAACTTGAGAGAACAAGTCCAGGAACCACCATCCTCTTGGGGTAAGCGTTGTTCCATGTTCTTTTCAGCAAAGTTCAGGTATCTCTGCTTAGCTGATTGAGTAACCTAAAATTTCCAATGACTTAGAAATAAATGTTAGGTGAGCTTAGAAAGACAGCTGAGTCAAAGAAAGTAAATATAGGACAATCCCAGTCCAACCAGAGACAAGTGTAGGTGATAATGTCTAGGGAAGAATGTGGTGAGAATGTTACCCAAGAACCCTCAGGTCCAAATTTAAGTTGAACATAAGTCAGAAAAGCATTTCCAGATAAAAGTGACAGAAAGACAATATCAAAAATTGGAAAGGAAACTTTGTCCATTCCAAAACCTGCCGAAGACCTTGTGAGATGAAGATGCAGTGTTCTGAGTTATGCAAAGAATTACAGGTCAGGAAGGAGTTACTAGAAGCCTGAAAATGGTAGGTGCATGAATTTCATGAGATTTAGTGAGAGAGAGAAAGCTAAGTTTGACTTAATTGGTTGCAATATTATGAAGAATATCAATATTCGTTATTTTATTTCTTCACAGTATTGAAGAGGGAAAAATGTGTTGATATTGCAGCAAGCTATGTGTTAATAGTGTTCAAGGGAGAATTTCCTGCTCCAGGATGTTATGATGGTCAGCCCCTCACATGGAGTCTAGTTTTGCTTCTGACCCAAAACACAAGACAGAAGGTTTACCGTGGTCTAGTGCATCATCCAATTCATCTGTTGGGAGAGAAGGGACACCTCTGCCTCTGGAAATAGCCCATCAGCCACTGCAGTAGCAGCATCAGTCTGGGACCTCACAGAGTCAGCCTTGCACAGCCTGACTGTCCCTAGGTTTGAACCTGCTTCACAGAGATCTTGAAGCATGGACCCTGCAGAACCACAGGTGCAAAGCCTTCCTCAGCAATGAAGTGCCCTGGTTGTATTCTTCTAGGGAAATAGGTAGTATAATGAGACAGAATGTCACTGAAGAATACAACTTGTCACTGAGAGACTGAGCACTGTCTAAAGAGGATGAATGGACAAACCTAGTGTGGTGGGTTTGTGGATAGTCAGAAACCACTGAATTGAGTAGGAAAGGGGAACTGGAATGTTCTTTTCTGTTCACTCAGTTCCTCCTAAGAGAAGAACCCTCCTGCCTCTCATTTTAGGCTCTGTGGTTTTTCCTCCATAGAGAGTTCTAGATTTCTTGAATTTGTTCATTCATGCTTTCCCATGGACATTGGAGATACAGGTAATGTCTCACTCTGTGGGTTCACACCTCATGGGGGTAGGCTGACTATAAACAAATAAATAAAATGGCAAATTGTGATGGGTAGTCATAAATCAGGGTGGTTGACAGAAAGTGTCTTAATTACTTTTCTTGTTGCTGAGATAAACTACCTGACATTCAAAATCCAAGAGGGAAAGGTTTATCCAGCTCACAGTTTGTAGAGGGTTCAGTCCAAGGCAGGGTGGCAGAGGGGCAACAGTTTATGGTGGTGGAATACAGCAAAGACAATAAGAGAGAGCAAGACAAACCCCTGCCAGGATCAGGGCTGTGCCAATCCAATCAGGGGACTGAACCAGGATCACCCACCCTTAATCCCAGCATTGCACTATAAATCAATCACAAGTTCTACATTCAGCCACCTCCAGAAAAAACTCTATGACTGCATGAAGCTCTGGCGGGACATCTAGACAGAAGGCATAACACAGAATTAGTTCTTTAATGGGGAGAATAACTGAACCTGAAATTATTCAGCAACAGGCTCATTGAAGAGGTGAGCTGAAGAAGTGAATTATCTCCCTGAATAACAAAAAAGAGCCAACCAGATGATGAACCAGGGCCCAGGCATCCTCAGAGTGAATCACCAGTGGAGAGGTCTTAAAGTGGAGGGAACTTAGTGTTTTGTAGGAAACAGCAAAAAGGCACATGTGTCTAGAGCTGAGTTGGCAAAGAGCCCAGGCATGTAAGATGAGGGTAGAAAGGTTGTCAGGGGCCAGATCTCTAATGGTCTGTGAACCAGGGACATGGTGAATTTCAAATGGGCTCAGAGTGGGATTAGACTTGGGTGGCATAATTTTCCTTTCTCATTTCAAAATGGGAAAAGGGAAGTGAATTTTGTCGGCCAGCCAGCTGGGCTATTGCTGTGATGGAAGTAGGAGCTTTGGTCATGCAGCCCTGTCAGTTTCTGCTGCACTTTTCCTGAATGCTAGAAAAGAAAAGGTTGGACTCCAGAATGTCCATAAGCATTTAAATGACTAGTCTTTAGCACATGGCCCATTTACACTATCTTTCTGACTCGTGTTCTTCACCTAGAAATTATAGAGGCAAAGTCAATCTTTTAGATTCTTTTCCAGAAAGTGGGATGGTTTGAACATTTGCTTCTGATTAAGAATTTAAAAGTTCTTTATGGATAATTTTTTTTTTACAACCAAGACCTTCTATTCAGCTATCATCTTTGCCATGAATGTTTTTCATAGAACTACATCTCAAACTCCTTGGGTTCGACCCATACGACTTGAATAGAACCTGAAGAAAGAACTGTGAATATCATCGTATGTCTCTCCAATGTGAGGAGGGCAGGGCAGCGTATAGGGGTATCAGGAAAACATGGGGTCCCTTGTTAAACAGTCGGGGAGCGTAGCACAGAGACCAGGCACACACTGAGTGAATTTGGACAAATGACTTGCTTTTTCCCTCAGACTCTTTGCCAATAAATGAGGTAGCAATAACTTCCTCATATAGAGATTAAGATAATATCTGTAAACATATTTAAAACAATATTTGTTGCATAATTAACACTATACAAATGTTTTGAAGATTTTTTTAAAAGGCTTCTATAAACATAGTATTGTTATTATTATTTTTTAAAAGACATAGAGTGGTTTTGGACTGTCTCACTCCTGAGTGCTTAGTTTGACTATTTAAGGCCACAAACCAATTGCATTCTTTCTGTTCTGGGATTTGGTCACATTCCCACCGAAGGACACATGGTACAGCTTCCTTGTTTGGGAGGAGTTTGCATTCCATACAAACATTCGGAATTAGAAAATTGCATGGTAAATTATGTATACACCGGACATATGTATGTACATTCATTTTTTTTTTTTTTGAACAGCATTAACATTGCCCAGGGGAGCAATAGATTTCACATCCTTCTCTGAGTTGCAAAGAAGGTCGTACGAAAGGAGATTAATTTTGGATTAGCTGAGATCTTTAGTTATGAAAGGATTTGAGCCTGACTTGATCAAGTGCAAACTGATAGTGAAAGATATGTTGGCGAAACAGAAGACTCTTGTCCCTGTTCTGGCCCTCATTTCGGATTTATAGCCCGAAGATCTGCCACCTGCCAAATGGAAGGGCGAGTTGTGCCCTCATTCTCTGGCCAATGGCTTGCCCAGATATCATGGTGCTGTCCTTTAGATCTAGTGATTCCTTTCATTAATTGACTGATAGACTCAGATTTTCTGTTTTCTTCCTCTTTTATATTCTCCTCCTTTCTTACTATTTCTGAAGAAAGGTGGAAAGAAGTAAAGTCTCACTCCCTCCACTGAGAGACCTCAAGTGGACAGGAAGAGTGTTCTTCTGTCTTTGTCAAGGTGGATGAGAGTAGAAATAAGGTGATGGCCTCAGTGCAAGGACAGGCGGGTCCACAGAAACACTTCACCGCTCAGTTCTCATGGTGCACGTGGAAGGAATTGATGCTTACGCAGCACTTGAAAGGATGTGGAGATACATCTGTGGTTCCTACCCTTGACTCTCCGGCTCCTTCAGACCCTTCCCAGTCCCTGTGAGAGTCAAGGGCACCCAGGTTTGACAGAAGTTATGTGATTGCAAAAGCTAGCATGATAGACAAAGAGCCGACTGGAAGTGAGGGAAACACGCCTGGGAGGCCACCCATGGTATTTTAGGATCCAGGATCCACTGCAAAGTACTTTACCTTGGGCCCATATTCCTTGGGCCAGAATTTGTTTCCCAAACATATCTGACTGTAAGGAAGGCTAGGAGCGTACTTTGATTGTGTATCCTGGAGGAAAGGAAATAGATTTAGTGAACAACTAACTAGCCTCCGCCCCAGATAGTATATAACTCACAGTGCTCCAGAGATGGTGACTAAGGTATGCTGCTTGGCCCATAGCAGTTTCCCTCTTACCAAACTGTACTCTGCCATATCGCTCATGGGTCCCAAGCTTAAAAAAAAACATAGCTCACAAAAGTTGTTCAAAAAAGAAAAAGTGACTAGTTCATTTTCTTACAGATTGGCCCAATGTGAAAACACTAGTTATACACAATATAAAATATACAGAACAACATTTGTCACAAAAACTCGAAGACCCTGATGGCCACCAGGGTCATGTTTTTGAAATGCGCCTTACTGGTTTGCAGAATGATGGCAGAATTAGAAAACGCAAGCTAATTACTGAGGATAATTAGGGCAAAAATTGCCTGACCAAGTTGCACGGCAGGAATCTTATTCATAAAAAAATACACTCCATGGTAAAAGATGGCTGCCCATGGGGGATGATTGATTAATGGTTATTTGTTTCCTCTGTTCTCTGTTGTTTTTATTGGAGAAAAAGCAATAATCACACTTCTTACAGGTAACCTCTTTAGGTCAACCAAATCTGAAAGAAGATGATAGAAATCATAGCCCAAGAGAAGCCTAAGATCTTGAGAAAAGAGGCCAATTAATTGATGGCAGAAAGTATTGGGACAGTGGTGAAGAAAGCTTGCCTATCGAGTTATCCTCTCCACAGTGTGTTACTTCTAAAAGGAAGAGTGCTGAAGAAATAAGAGCTTGTGGAGCATCACGGTGAGGGAGTCGTTCTGGAAAAGCCGCCGAGGGTGAGACAGGTGCTCAAGTGGAATGAATGGTGGATATAAGCCAGCAACTGGGATCTGTTTAAAATTCAGATTTTTAATGGTGACAAGTGAAAACTTATTTACAGGAAAGGTGTGAGGTGTAACATGAAAGAATCCCACTAAGAAGGGCCAGCCTTGTCTCCCAAAATGGCAGAGAATTTCCACTGCGCCATGAACTCTGTAAGAATCTTCAGCCTTGCTTTGTCTTCCTTCTTTCAGTCCCTTGCCACTTGGCTGCTTCCTGCAGGACAGGGGGGCAAGATGAGGGTATTGCATGGTTCACTGCAAACACCTGTCTCTCAGTGCTACCTCCAAGTTTGGTTCAGATGTTTGCACTTCCTCCCCTTCTTACATTTGGCCCTTTGGTCTGTGTCCTCCTGAGTTGACTTTCATCATCCAACTAGAAACAACATCTTCTTCTTGCTCCCATTTCTCTGGGAACTGTGGGGAGCCAACCTCAAGCCTCCTGCACTCCCCACGGGGCCAACAGTGCTTCAAAGGAGTGTGTTGGCGGCTGCACCTCACGGCTGGGTTTCCTTTCTGTTTGAACAGCTTCCATTGCTCACCGCTGATCAGTAACTCAATGATTCATTAAACACACAAACAATGAGTGAATCTGTTCCATTAGCGAGGCCACCTGTTGATCTCAGACATTCTCAGCTGAACCCGGCAGACACCAACAAGAGAATGCCGACATCAGTCGAGTGCCCCGTCCATATTTGATGGCAAGTCAGAGCAGGAACAGCGGAGTCCAGGCTTTACTGATGCTTTTATGCTTTTCCTTTCATCTGCGTGCAGGGCTGCAAGACTGTAATGTGGAGCACAATCCACTTCTCTGTAATCAGCTGGAGAACTCCAAGACCTTGGCCATTATTGGCTCCTTCGTCTTACAGAAATAGGGAAGGGCAGACGGGAGCATTTTGTACCCTTTCACTTGCAGGTGTGAGGATAACAGAACTAATCCAGCCATAAACCAAAACAAATAGCACACATAAAAGAAAGAAAGAAAGAAAGAAAGAAAGAAAGAAAGAAAGAAAGAAGAATGAAGAAAAGAAGAAAGAAGAGAGAAAAAGAAAGAAAGAAAGAAAGAAAGAAAGAAAGAAAGAAAGAAAGAAAGAAAGAGAAAACAGGTAGAGAGAGAAGGAGGAGGAAGAGGAGGAGGAGAAAGGAAGGGAAGGGAAGGGAAGGTGGGGGAGAAAACTGTAAGAGAAATTCCATCAGCTCCAGTGACATCTTGTCGGCCCTGGTTGTAGCACAGGTTTTGTTTTGTTTTGTTTTGTTTTGTTTTGTTTTTTCTATGTTGCTTCTGGTTCAGCTGAACTGGAGAAGGGGAAGAGGGTGACAATGGTCAAGATGTGAAATATGTATGCCCCAGTTCCTCAAGATGAGTGTAATTATGATTACATATTGCAGACCTAAACTAATAATTTAAAAAGAAAATAAATAAAATGTGTTGAGTTCCCTCAGAAAGAAAGAAAGAAAGAAAGAAAAAGAAAGAAAGAAAGAAAAAAAGAAAGAAGGAAGGAAAGAAAGAGAAAGAAAGAAAGAAAGAAAGAAAGAAAGGAAGGAAGAACCGGTCTACTACTGTTTATGTAAATCAAATCTGCTAACAATCATCTAAAGCTGACTGAGTGAAGCTTCTGATGCTATTACAGTCAATGAAAGCTAAAATTTTATTTTACAAATAGCATTTCTCTCTTCTCTCCCGTATAATTTCTCTTGCACAAAGGAAAAGT
The DNA here is from genome assembly GCA_004027295.1 of Dolichotis patagonum. Lineage (NCBI taxonomy): Eukaryota > Metazoa > Chordata > Mammalia > Rodentia > Caviidae > Dolichotis > Dolichotis patagonum. The sequence continues at coordinate 22,339 of PVJX010006198.1, forward strand.
TTCACAAACTGAAGTGTGTTCATCTGGATCCTGAGAGCCGTCCCACACCAGGAATAATGGGACACACGATCACTTCTTAAAGGAATATTAAACAGCTCCTCGAGGGTAATGCATGGTCATTAGGGTTTCTACTGCACACTTCGTCTTTCTTAGGCTTAGGCTTCTCTACACTGACACTTGCATGAAAGGATTCGGTATCATCCCTCATTTTCATGCCTATGATGCATTTATTCTAGACTATCAGTAAAAGAAAAATGTGTTGCTCATTGGTTTTTTTTTTTAAAGAAAGATGAAGAACCAGGGGGAAAAAGATTCTTCAAGGAAAATTACAGTTCCTATAGTCTATCTGTAAAATTCATTTGAAAAATGAGTTTTAAATTCCCTGGCAGATTTCAGAGATAACCGCTGCCAGTGGTTACTTTACTTTCAGTTTTGTGGCACTGGAAATGACAGAACGCCAGGTGAGGAATTCAGTTTTTGCTCTTTTCACAAATACTATTTTTGATTTTAGAGGATGTGCCCTGAGCTACCCACACGAGGGACGCGTAAGGTAAACAGAGCGAGGCAGGCAGACCCTGCCCCTCGCATGCTCCAAGCAGGTGGGAGAGCATCTCCCTCACCCAACGCACAAAGGGCCGAGTGCAATTTCAAAGGCAGCTCTGTGTTCCTGGGCTTTTGACAGCCACTGCTATGATTTGATTGCCAAATGCAGGTGTTTGTACCGCCGCCAGTTTTGCAATCAAAAGAATCCTCAGATTCTTTTGTACATAAAGGGAGAATGGCAGGAGAAGCGAGTTTTTGCAAAAGGCTAAGAAGGAAACAGCCATGTAAAATGAGTGGTTAGCTGGGAGACCAGGGCTCGTGTGACAGAGTGGCACCGTCAGAACTGTTTGCAGTGATACCAGTGCTCTGTACCTGCACCGTCTGGTATAACAGCCAACCGTCACCTGTAGCTACTGAGCATTTGCACTGTGGCCGGTGAGACTGGGAAAGTACGTTTTAATCTTGGGTAATGGAAATTTAGATACATGTGTTTAGGGATCTTTTTTATGCCGAATACCACCTAATACCTAGGTTGGTTTCCTAGCTTCCTTGTAAGTGCTTCATAGAAGTTTGCCATATGAAAAATAAAAATACGGCTGTGTTCCATCTCCATTAATACTCCCAGCTGCTTCTTCCCAAGGGCTCCAGCTCCTCCTGGGTGCCTGTCTCTGTTCTCTGCTACAGTGGATCCAATTTGTTTCTCCACATGTGACGGCGCTCAACTCTCCCAGCTCTGTGCTGTGTGTGCAGTCTCCTCTGACTGGAATGGTCTTTCCCACTTGTCCGCCTCAGTGGGTCTCAGCTTAGCCTCCCTTAGGAAAGACTTCCTTTGGCAGGTTTTTCCCAGTGACCTCACCTGGATGAGAGATTGTGCTGTCTTCTGTTGGTTTCCAGAGTGGTACCGTGTAAATGTCAGGTCTCAGGGCTGATCCGCAGGTCTGTGTGCAAATGTTTACAAGACAATTTCCAGAGGAGCTAATGAGTTGAAGGAAAAGTAGTGGGTGGAAGACGAAAGAGTGTGCAGTCGCTGGCAAAGTTTTGCCCAAGTTTGTAGGCAGGCTTATTCCCTCTATAAATCAAGCTCACAACCGTCCTGCCCCAAGACAAAAGAAGTAGAGTGTTCGTACTGGCACATCCAGCAGGCACTGGGCAAGGGCAGCCCCAGGGGATTGCAGGAGGCACTTTGCTCTCACCACTGCTATGGGCGAAGGCTAGTTCTCCGAGGAAGAGTGCAGGTCTGGCTGTGCAGGGAGGGCCAAGGGTGTGGGAAGGGCATCAAGGCGTAGAGGTGGGTGGGGTACGAGCCACAGAAGTGGAGAAGGTCCCTGCAGGACCTTCTTCCTGGCAGGACAGGGCACAAGGCATTTGACATTATCCACCCTCTGGAAAGTGTTGGAATTGTATCTTTATGGGTGACAAACCCAGATCTACCTTTTCTTAGAAAAGTGACTTAACTGTATTCCATTTTGGAGTTTCCTTCTCCCTGAAATTCAGAAAATAATTGCATTTACCTCACTGGCTAAAGGTGAAGACTAAATAGATTACTATGTATAAAGTATTTGGCACTGTATCGGATATATAATAAAATACTTAAATATGTTATTATTATCTTCATGTGGCGTTTTATTGCAAAAATTGCACAGCTGAGTTTTTCACTGACCTTGGGATTTCCCAGGCCAGAAAGCTACTCTTTAAGTTACTAGTGCCTAAGCCTACACCTGACCCGGAGTAGAGATGCAACCAATATTTCTTGTGGCTTTTAAAGCAGTGTGATTTAATAGAGGGGGCTGGGGGATGGGGCATTATGAGACACAGAATTTTAAAATGGTCCCTCAACGATGTTTTGCTGTGACCTCAGAAGCTGTGCATATGCTGACCCATCACTCCTGTGCTTACGTGATATTACATAGCACAATTTGTTTTCAGAAAGGAAAATGGGCCTGATCTAGTCACATGGGCCCTTAAAAGCAAAGAGCTTTTTGGATTAAGAGCAGAAAAGCAAGTCAGAGTCACAGTTTGTGAAGTTTTGACACAAGGAGCCATAAGCTGGCTGGGATGTGAGAAGCTAATTGTGCTGTCTCTGGTTTGTAGGTGGAGGAGGCCACATGTCAAGGGGAGGTGGATAACTTTGAGGAGCTGAGAGGCCTCTGCTTGGTAGCCAGCAAAGAAATTGGGGCCTCAGTCCCAATACTAGGAGGAAATGCATTCTATAGACAACCTGGGAGAACTTAGAAATAGATTCATGCTGGAGAAGGGTACACTTTTATTTCACCCCTGATTTCAGCCCAGGGAGGCCCTGAACACAGAACACAGTTAAACTTAACCAACCTACATAAGTGACAGATAAACAAGTAGTATTTCTTACAATAGTAAGTTTGTGTTGATTTGCTAGACAGCCGTAGAACACAAGTAACGGTGCTTACAACATTGTGGGAAAACCTGGAGTCAAGAAAGGAAGGTAGGAAACTCCTAGCTTCAGGTTATACCACAGAGGCTGCCACCTGAGACCAGGAAGATGCAGAAAGTGACAGTTGGCCCAGAGCCCTGCAGATTGGGCCTAGTGGGGAAGTGTGTATACCAGCCAGCCATGACATTGCTTACATCTATGGGAAGTCACAGTGACTACCATCACCACCACCACCAGAGAAAGAGGTACCTTTTGCTCCCTTGTATATTAAAACTATCCCACAAATGAATCTTATTGTCTAACATAACTCATTCCCAGAAGCTTAGGAAGAAACATGTCTGAGTTGTATAGTTTCCAGGCTTCCAGTGCCCAAGATAAAAAGGTATGAAGAGAAAGGACTTGAGGTAAAGTTGATGACAAAGAGTTATACCAAATATGGACAGCTCTTCAGACCTCCAAGAAGCCCTTAAGTCAGCCTTCTCATGGAGTTATTTTCACTTTACAGATTGGAGGACTGAGATCTGACTGGGTAAGGCATCTTGTTTAAAGGCTCATCAACACTATGTAGCAAAACCTAGATAATTAGTACCTAGGTTTGTCTCTCCCCAGGCTGATGTTTTTCAGCCTCTGAGCCTATGTCAACCTTAAGATGGGGTATGTGTCAGGGACTGGTAGGTGGCTTGTGGGAACTCAGCTGAAGAAGCCGTGGAAGTTGCAGTGATTTAATTTTACTTTTTTAAAGAGTTATCCTTAGGTTCCAGGTAAAGAGCTGCTGTTATACTCCTGCTAGAGCCCTGTTTGGCTTCATCCTCTCCTCCTTTTCCTTCATCAAAAAAAAAAAAAAAAAAAAAAAAAGCCTCGTCCTTCCCATATTCCCTAACTTTGGCCACAGACCTTGCAATCCTATGCTCTGATTCCTGGGTGGATTGTGGTGCGGTGTCGTACCCTTGTTCCATGGGCAGCCCCTGCTGTTCTCTTATCCTGAGAGCACAGAGGACCAGTCCTTCTCTTCTGAGCTCAAACTGAACCTGCCTTTCCTGGGGAGGGGGGCGATATGTGCTGCTAAAGGGAGTCGGGCAGCATTTCCTGCAGACAGCTCTATCTTCCCTGCATACCAATCCCCTTACAAACAGATTGGCCAAAGGCTCAAGCATGAGAACAATTTGGCCTTCTCTCCTCTCTTACTGACCATTCAAAATCAGCTCCCTTTAAGAACTTCATTCCGGCAGGAGATTTTGTCATCCAAGCTCAAGACAGGTGGCATGTTATTACACTAAATAAAGGTGTGGGGAAACAGTGGAAGAGCTCTGGATAATATTCAACAGGAAAATAGGAAAGAGACAGGCTCTCTGGGGTCTTCCTGTGACTGCGGGCTCCAGGCCTGCAGGTTGATCTTGGTAGGTCTGCCAGAGACGGGGCTCTCTGGGTTCCCTGCTCCTTCCTGACTGGCAGATACTGTTTCCCTGGACTTTGCATTAGTGGTGAGGAATTCATTCCTAGATTTCTGGAGGGGGAGAAGGAATGCTTCAACTGTCTTTACTGTGCCTTAAAAGTCATAAATTTTTTAATGAAACATATGTTCATAGTTTAATATAGCTGAACTCAAATAAAATCAGCATCTGTACGAGGGATGAGACACGGACAATCCACCTACACAGAAATCGAGGGTCAGCCAGGCTTTCATCACGTGGGGATTCCATGGCAAAGCCATCGGGACATGTGTGAAAGAGTCTGCTTCTTTTGCTCCTTTCAAATTCTACTTAAACATGCTTTAAATTGAAAACCCAACCTAACTAGAAAGAAAAAAAAAAACAATTACAGGTGCAGGTTTCCTTTTTCTTTCTAGTTAAGTTGGGTTTTCAGTTTAAAGTATGTTTAAGTAGAATTTTAATCAAAAAACCCTAAGACCTGGTTTTCCTGAAGTCGTATGATTCAGGGTTGCTTGTTGATGCTGGTCGAGCAAAGGGTGATCTATTGGCGACCTCTTTTTCCTTTGGCTTCTTAAGGGAAAGTTCATTTGTCCTTTCTTGTCATCACGCCAGTCACACTTCCTGTGTGAGGACTCACGGGGATTACTGGTGGGAATCTGACTTCCTGGAGGTTGAGGCTTGGCCCACATTAAGCCTGAGGTAACCCCTTCTCTACCCCAGGTCCAGCATTTGAGCCTCTCCTGCACACGGTGAGTCTCTCCTGCACCCAAGAGCCCACAGCAGTTTGCAGGGTAATCCTGAAGATCTTTCTGAAATGCATAGAGAGAGGATAGCCCTGCTAGATACCAGGGGGTAGGCTGGTGAATCACATAGGTACATTCTCTGCTCCTGGGGAGTATAGAGTCCAGTGGAGGAAAGCAGAGAGGTCCAGCCTATCACAGGCAGAGAGAAAATTGTTGAAATCTTGAGAAGGATGCTGTAGGTGCACAAAAATGGGCTAAGTAAATGACATAGCAGGAAGGCTTCCTAGAGGCAATGGTGATAAGGCCTAAAAGTGTTAATAATAATGCTTTGGTCTCTGTGATGAGATGTCGGAAACTGACTTAAGTAGGGAACAGAGTGTGTGTCGCTAGGTAAGCATGTCCAGGGAGCATCTCCTTTAGGTTGGCTTGGATGGTGTGCAGCAGTGTCATTGCCATACTGGTGCACACTGCATACTGGTGCATTGCCATGGCCTTGGATTCTCCCTGATTCAGTCAGTCAAAGGGCCAGTGCTCTTCATTATTTTCTGTCTCTCTTAAACAACAGCTGTGTAATTTGGTGTCTCTTGATCAAGAACTGTTGAGTAGTGGATTGGAATCCCTGGCGGCACGTGTGCTCAGGGGAATGGGAGATGCTTTTCCCTCTGCAGAGTCACAGCACCTGCCGCCATGGCCTAAGCATACAGCCTCAGATGATGATGAAAAACAAGACACCAGGATCATCCTGTCAAACTGTCAAATTTGGGGCTGAATGAAATATCCACTGGGGATCTCCAAGAAGCCAGACAAAAATCATCTTTACTTTCAACTAGGAAGAATTTGAACCGATGCCTCCAGCTTTGACAGTCCAGGATATTAATTCGTTGTGACATCTGGTCCGTCTCTTTGATATTTTGAAAACAGTTAGAAACAGAATTGTAAATCCATGATCCAAAAGAGCTACCTCAGATTCTGGGAAAGAGTACAATTCTGAGTTTATCATGTTTATCTGAGTAGTCTCTGGTCATTTGTGTAACATATTTCATTCATTGGATACTCAATCTCTGGCACAAGATTTTGATTTTGTTTTAATTGTCTATGAAAGGAAAAACTGTGGTAATATCTATCTTGCCATTTTCAAGGATTGTGGTGCCACTAGCAGCTGGTTGCTGGCTTCTGGTCTTTGTTGTAGCCATAGAAGGATGTGGCTCTCAAAATCCTGGAATTCTGGAACCAGAAAGAAAATATAGGGGTCTGTAGCAAAAACTGTAACAATGCTCGTATCTTTTGTCACAATGAATCCACTCCCAAGAATGTGAAAGTAATGTCACCTAAACATACATTGTTAGAGATGTCACCTATAGTATTCTTTTTTGTAAAGGTGAAAAAAAGAGAACTAACCAAAACATCCAACATTATGAATTTTATTTTAAAAATTGGACACATTAATTTAAAGGAATATTATGCAGTTCTAAAATAATTATGAACTATGTACATGTAAAATGTACAAATAGATAAATGTTTGTTGAATTTTTATCAGGTGCCAATGCTGTGGTATTATAAAGAAATATGTGGATTGTATAACAATGTATTTTTGATGCTGGGCGTATAAAACACATCCTTATTGAAGACATTTTGTAGAAACACTGTTAGTTGACAGGATTATGGATAATTCTATTTCATTTAAAATGTTGTTACATTTTCTTAAGTGTCAATGCATGTAAAAATTATTATGAGTATGGAAGAAGGTGCTGTTATATTTGAGAAATATTTCTAAGAGTTTTTAAGTTATTAAGTGAGCATTCCTTCACTTTTGGTTCATTCTTACTTATAGAATAATTGATGTGTTTCAAAGTAAACAATTTCAAACCATACTTTGCAATTTTCTGTATCCAAAACATCCAGTTCATTAATAAGTGTCTATTTATAAATTTATACCAGGTTAGGGAAGAACAATTTAAGGTGGCAAAACTTTGATTTACTATAGAAATCATTAACATTCTGAGATAAAATTTTAAATGACCAGAGGTTTCAAAAAGAAAGTGTTATTCAAATTTTTAGAAACTTGAAAAAAGGGCTGGGGATTTAGCTCAGTGGCATAAGTGCTTGCCTGGCAAGCACAAGGTTGTGAGTTTGATCCCTAATACCACCAAAAAAAAAAAAAAGAAAGAAAGAAACTTGAAAAAAGTTTTCATCATGTTTCAAATTTCCCATTTTTAGAAGATACATGTCCTGTTGCTTCTCTGTTTACTCTAAAATCAAAGATTTTTAAGACAGAAATGCAATGCTTTAAATTTTTAGTCAGATCTGTTTTACTTAAGAAATGTGTAAATTAAAACATTCATGTTTGTAACAACCTGTGCTAATTTCTCTCCTTCCTATATCCTTTCTTTTCTTCTTCTTCATCCACAAACATTATAAAGGTGGAATTTAAATCAAAGAGACAGTACCTTGCTGAGGTCACATCACCTGCTTTGCAGCAGGCTTGATGTTAGAATCCGATTTTTTTCTTTCCTACCTCCTGCTGCTTCTCCCCAATAATCCTCACTTTGCTTTTAAATGTAAATTGCTAGAATAATAATGGGGACAAGGATAAGTTTTATGCAGAACCACAGTTAATGATACTGGACAGCAGAAGAAAATCACCAACACGAGTGTTTCTGAAGCTGTTTGTACACAAGGACCACACAAAGACCTTTTCCAAATGCAGATTTTGATCTGCAGTGTGGAGTGAGACCTGAGATTCTATCTTTCTTGCAAAGTCCCTTTGCTTGAGTTGCAAGAATCTAAAGGATGGAAGCTGTCTGAATACAGAAGAACTAAGGATTTAATTTTTAGCCAGTGATCTTTATAGTTTTGTCACTGGGGAATAACAATGTCAATATTCTACAAAGTGTAAATATTCTTCATTGGATGACCATGCATTTCCTCTTCCCTCCCCAGCACTTACTGCAGATCTGGGTCTCCCACTAGATGTGGCTGTGAATGACAAGAAAATGTTGTTAGAGATGCCACCCAGAGACAGCACACACACTGGCACTTGGTTCCCAGGATCTTCCTTTGACACTATGATGTGTGGTCTTCATGTTGTTCCCTGTCACCAAGCTGTCCCAGGCAGGATATTTGGAGTTGAGAGCAAACTTGAACTGGAAGCTCAACTAAACTCTCAAGACTAGGGGAAAGTTACTTCATTTGTTTGCATTCTCATTTCTTTGTCTATAAGTGTGAATAATTACAGCATTGCACTCATGGTATAGTTGTGTGGATTAAATGAGGTAATATACACAAATCACTTAGCTCACTGTCTGGCATGAAGTAAGTGTTCAATAAATAAACATACACAATTATTATGTCTAGCTGAACCTGAATCTCATTCTAAGTGCTTGACCTAAGAAAGTTCACAGGTCAGTGATTAGAGCTGACAGGAAATTAGATATATATGTTTATTTTAAATGTAATATTTAATTAAATATACTATAGATATAAGTAAATCTAAATATAAGAACAAATAAATGATAAAAATTGAATAATGATTATTAATAATAAAACATGTGTATTTTCTATTCACATTTCTAGAAATAAATATATTTAAATATTTAATTTATTTGACTAATTAATATACTTCCCTAAAGACTATAAGTACATAGACAAAATATAAATTAGACAAAAACATTGTGTGTTTTATATAAAAGTACAGGAACATAAATAGATATAACAGAATGTAATATAATTTAAACAATTAAAATGTGTATGATATATTAAATTAATTTAAATAAGCATATTATTTTATGTATGTCATATACACATCTACAGTATGTGCATATGTATGTATGTATGTATGTATATGAATGTAAAGGTGCTTATGCACACTGTGGGAACGCAGAACATGGCCTAACTCTCTGGGATGGTGAGAGAGAGGAGTTTTGAGCCAAGTCTTGAAGCACTGGCTTAGGATTGGAGAAATAAGCTTTTGGGCTGAGGGTTTGGAGTGTGCAAGGCAATAGGCAGAAAGATAGTAACAATAATTGGTGATAGATGGTAAAGCTTCCCCAAATTATGACCTTCCTCTATGGACTGAGAAGCGTATGGGAGAGTGGCTTAAGCAGACCAGGACTGTGATTAAATCTCTCTCTCTCTCTCTCTTTCTCTGTCTCTCTGTCTCTCTGTCTCTCTGTCTCTGTCTCTCTCTCTCTCTCTCTCTCTGTGTG